>PVLC010022517.1:0-26764 GCA_004027655.1 Graphiurus murinus
TCACCTGGACCCCACGCCTTAGGGACAGGGTTTTCTTTCAATGCTTGAAGGACAATAGACACTCTCCAACCTCATGGAGCGTGAACTGCCCACCCACTCCTGATCCACTCGGCCCAGCTCTGCCCTGACCAGGACTGCTTTCATCCCTGCAGCCCAGGCGTCTCTCCTGGGTTCCAGACCTAGAGCCAACTCCCCCAGGACTCCTTGTGTGCAGGTTTCACCAGCTCCTCCTAGCCATGGGACATCCAAGTGAACTCGCTGTCGTCCCTCAAGCCGCCCCTCAAGCCGCCCCTCCCCATGCCTCCATCTTGTTCAGTAGTACCTCGTCTGCCTTCTGCTTTCAAAACTAGAAAGCCAGTCGCACAACCTGCCGACTCCCTCTCCCTCCCACTGCATGCAGCTCTTGATGAAATCCCGAAGAAGCGGCCACACAACTCTCTCTTAAAGGCCCCACTTCTCTCCGTGCCCGCTGCCAGCAGCTGGGTCCAAGCCGCCATCCTCTCTCACTGGACGCCCGCCACAGCTTCCTGATGGTTCCTTCTCCTCCAGAGCTCCAACCCAGACTCACGACGCAGCCATGGGGACCGTTCAAAACTAGGGCTCTGTGGTCCTGCTTTGGACAGGCCTAGGGATGGTATCTCCCTCTCCACTTTGGTATCCGAGGTCCCAACGCCACCCAGCCGCCACCCAGCCCGGCCACCCTAACCTGGCCCACCTCACCTTGCTCCACTCTCTGCTCGTGCTGCAGACTTCAGTCAGCTCCTGGGACCTGCCTCGAGCTGCCTCATCTCAGGACCTTCAGGCCAGCTGATCCCCAGCCCACGTGTCCCCCCCCCCCCACCTGGCCAACTCCAGTCCAGGCTCCAGGCCCCAGGGAAATGCCACTTCCCTTCAAGAAGCCTTGAGTCTGCAGTCTCCTCCTGCATCAGCAGAACTTCTCCCATCCTAACCCTCCCTGAACTTTAGTTGCTGTTCCCTGTTTCATCGCTGGGTTTACTGCTCGACCTTCAACTCTGAGCTCAGAGCCAGGCCCACTCCCATCCACCGTTCTAATCACAGTGCCTAGTGCGGTGCTAAGGAGCCAGCACTGGATCAGTATTTATTAATAAATGAGCCAACCCCCTCCCCACCGCCCTGTCCTTGAGGCCCCCACTGACCTCTGACATCTGCGGGAAGAGGCTGATGGCCAGCGGCAGGGCCAGCCCGAAGGCTGCCAGGCACACAAGGCTATGCACAGGGAGGAGCAGCCGGGGACGGGCCTGCAGGAGAGCAGTCCTGTGAGGGAGAGAGAAGGAGGCCCAAAGATTGGGTGAGCTAGCACCAGCCACCATGCTGGGTCCTACTCACTCTCAGGACCAGGACTGCCTCTGGCTAAATAGACAAGCAGAATTCTGTCTTTGGGGCCCTCACCCACTGTGACTCCAGTTCACAGGTCTGGCCATAAAGGACATTGCCGACTGACCCCTCCACTACTTAGGCCATCAATGAGCACTTGCAGGGCACCCCCAACCATGGGTCCAGCCCTGTGCCAAGAAGGTCACATGTGGGGGAGAGGAAAAAAGAGGCTGTTGGTCCTTAGCCCTGGAGAGACAGGCAGGAGTGTAAGATGGCCCCCAGGAGAGCTTCGTAATTTTTTTTTTTTTTTTTTTTTGCAGTACTGGGGATTGAACTCAGGACTCAGGGGCATTCTACCTCCGAGCTATATCCCCAGCCCTATATTTTATTCTTTATTTTGAAACAGGGTCTCACTAAGCTGTGGAGTGCCTCACTAGGTAGCTGAGGCTGGCCGCGAACCCGGATCCTCCTCTGGTCTCAGCCTCCCAAATGCTGGGATTACAAGCGTGAGCCACCACACCGGCCTAGAGGTTCGTAATTAAATAGCAGACAAACCAGAGTAGGTGTGGCCCAGGGAGGAAGACAAAGCACATGCATACACGCGCACACATACATATACACAGATCAGGGGGAGCAAAAGACACCCCACTGACCACCTCATCAGCTTCAATCCAAGAGCCATGGAGAGGGGCAGGGACTGGCCTAAAGCCAAGGGCAAATCTGCAGGAGGCAGGCAGGGCTGTGGCCTGGACTCCTGCTCCCCACGGGTGCTCCCACCCTCAGGACCCTCTGCCAGCATCATCCCCAGCTAGTCACAGTTGGGTGGGACTCCTGGGCAGGAGATGGGTATGAAAAACCCCTTTCCAGGGCCTTGGGTGCTCCAGCTCTAGGAGAGAAGGGGCTCCCCGACAGAGTGGGGGCCATGCCAGCTGCATGCACCTTTATGTGTTCACCGGAGCTTTCTATTTTGTATAACCAAGTAGGCCCTTTATTGGGGACCATAACATTCCACTTGGAGAGGTCCTGGGTGCCGGCAGGATGGATAACTGAACTGTTTGCCAGATGTTTGGTGGACACTAACTCTGACCTCAGTAGCTGCATTGGCCTCCACACGGCCAGCCCTGGTGCAAAGGGGATACAGTAGATGCTTAGATGCTCTCGCCCCTCCCCCACTAGAGCAGACCTGGCCCTGGCGACGGGAGAGAGGCTGCAGCTATTGTTTGGATCTTCAGTGTCCCGCTAAGGCCCATGTCTTAAAGCCTTAGTTTGCAGTCTGGCACTATTGGGAGGCAGAGGAAACTTCAAGAGGTGGGAGATGTAGTGGGAGATCTTCCAGCCCAGCCCCTTCCTTTCATTCTTTTTTGACTCCTGGCTGTAAGGGGAGCGGGGCTGCTCTGTCACACACTTCCACCATGGCATGCTGCCTCCCCACAGGCCCAGGCAACAGGGGCAATGGATCACCAACTGAAACCTCTGACCCCTGCACTGAAATAAACATTTTCTCTTTGTAAGTTGATTATCTCAGATATTTTTGACAGTAATGGTAGGTTGACCAACACAGCCACCCCTCCTTGCACGGGCAGGGACCCATGTGGGGGGCAGACAAACGCCATGTCACCTCTACCTCCTAGGATGAGAATTCCAAGAGCACCTGGCCCTGAGCAGACAGCAACATCAGGAGCACCTGCTCTTAAACGTTCCTGTGCATTGGGATGCTGGGCAGCTGGCTAAAATGGTAAATTGTCAAAGGATCCTGGTTCAGTTGTTATTAGACCTGGGAATTTGCATTTTAAGCATTCCCAGTTTAAAATAGAGTCTAAAATAGGTGATCCCCAGATCACACTTCTGAGAATCCCTGCCCTGGGATGTTTCTGCTCGGGTAATTAATAAAGATTCAATTACTTATTAATTCTATGCAAGTAAAAGAGTTGGCCTGACCCTTAGTAAGTTGTCATAATCATGTGTCATCATCATCATCATCAGTAGTGCTACTACTGGGGATTGAACCCAGAGAGTTCTTTCTACCTCTGAGCTACACTGCCAGGCCTATTTTATTTTTTTATATTGAAACAGGGTCTCACTAAGTTGCTGAGGGCCTCCCTAAGTTGCTGGGGTTGGCTTTGAATCTGCAATCCTCCTGTCTCTACCTCCCAAGCACTGGGATTACAGGTGTGTGCCACCATGCTCGGCTAATTGTATATCATTATTGCTGTAGATATTGCTCATTTTGTATGGGGAAGGAAGTAAAATCCTGATGGCCAGGCTGTCCTCTGGCCCTTACCACCTGCCCAGACCCTAGATCTGTCCAGCTGTTGAATTAAGCCTGAGCTGAGCTATGGAGAGGGATTTCTATAGGATCTAGAGAGGCAGGAAAAAGGTACCTGAATCAAGCTCATCCCCATCTCTCCCTCTTGCCCATGCCAGGCCCACACTCTCTCCACAAGCAGGGCAAGGCAAGTAAAAGGGTTGGCCTGGGCTTCCTCAGGAGCCACAGAGGGGCTGGAGCAAGGCTGAGACTGAGACCAGCTGAGGGTTTTCAGCCCAGGTCAGCTTAAGTGGACTAGGGCTTGTGCTCAACTCTTTGCACGCAGGCTGTGGAATGCGGGGCTGACTTCCTGCTCAAGTGGCAGTGACAGGAGGGTGTGAATTTCCTGGAGGCAGAGCCCCAAGGGTCACTGAGGGCAGGGATGGTTGACAGGGAAGAGTGGCAGCAAGAAAAAGTGAAGCTCCCTCTCCAGCAGGTGAGGCAGGCCAGGGGTTCAGTCCTTGGGATTTCTGGGGAGACATTGCATAGTGACCTGGGCTCCTCTCTCAGGGCTGGCTGCCTTAACAGGAAGCCCCAGGCCTGTGTTCCCCACTTGGGAAGCAGGCTGGCTCAAGGCTGCGGCCAAACCCGAGCTAGAGGAGTCCCAGCCCAGAGCTGAGCCTAGCTGAGGAGCGAACACAGCAGGGCGGGGGAGGGGCGGAGGAGAGGGAAATGGCAGGGAGGGATTGGAAAGGCAGCTGGGGGAGTTAAAATATGCAGATGGAGAGATGTGCGAATGCTGGAGAAAGGAAAGACCCGGATCCCAGGGAGTGAATGAGGACGGAGGAGCGGACTCAGGGACCCACCGTGGGTGTGGCCTGAACTGCCACCCAGCTTAGAGCCTGCCTGGTGCATTTTTCAGGGGCATCTGAGGGCAAGGGTGCAGGGCTGGGGAGACTGCTGAGCCCTCCTGACCCAGTATGTGAGCCTGTTGCTGAGCTAGGGTATTACATCTGGGGGCTCCTCCTGGCCTTGGCTGTTGAATGCCACAGGGGAGGGTTGTGAAGAGTGGGGGTGCTACCAGGGTGTGCCTGTATCCCTTCTGAGCATCCCTGGCTCTGGGCTACAGGTGGAGGCTCCTCTGCTTCTCACTTGAGACTTTTCCTTTCAGTCTGCAGTCAAGGACAGTGGAACTTCACAGAGCTCCCACCTCTCTCTGATCCTAGCAAGAAGCCTGGCTCCTGGTGCTCCTCCTAGAGAGGATAATGTGGGGCCAGAGGCAGGCAACCGGGTCCCAGCCCCTGCCGCCACACAACAGCTGGTCGCCCCCATTGCTGTGCATTCCTTCAGCACTTGGAGCGCAGTTTTAGTTTGCGCTCCATTAATTTGCAAGTAGGCTGCTTTGTAAGTGTTCTTTTGTCTTTTTTCTCTGGTTGTCCGGACTCCCTCACCCAACTCGGGCTCCTCAAGAGAGGGGGCTGCCTCTCCCATCCCCAGTAAAGACCCGGCACTAGCCCCCCTGTACCCAAAGACCATGGAGGTGATTGGCAGGGCCCCTGCAAAGAGTCAAAATGCTCCTAGATTGTGCAAAGCCCCAGCAAGCAAGGTGTGATGAAGGGCAAGGTCCTTGTTTCCCAGGTGGGAACCTGAGGTTGAGGCTGTGGCGGTATCAGCCTGGCAGAAAGTGATGGAGCAGGAACCTAGGTTTCATTTCCCTGCCAGAAGTCGAAGCCCACTCTACCACGTTGTCCAATCTCTCCTTCCAGAGTCCTGTGGTTCTAGGGTATGTGTGAGATTACCTCTTTGAGGGTGCAAACTGGGTCTTGTTCATCTTGATAGACCTGGAGCAATTTGGACTAGACTCTTTCTTCTCCCCAGACCCCTCCCAGGAACTCCAGGGAAGAAGTTCAATGACCAGGCTGCCAGGAGCGCCAAACGGCTGACCTTCCAGTGGTGGTTACCCAAGGGTGGGCTTCCGTAGACCCTGAGTGGAGCTGGACCGTGTGGCATCTCAGTCACTAGACAGATCCCTGGCTAGGGAGGTTCAGAACTAGAATAATTTTCATACCACCTCCCAAAGCCAAATTTAAGTCCCCAAACCATCATTCCACTTTCTGCAAACTCAACTTAGATGCAAATTGGGAAGGCATCACAGATAATGTTTCTTCCCAGAAAATTCCTGCAGAAGGAATTGGCCCAACCAGCCTCCCACTTCCTCCTGCTGGTAGTTCTCAGGATACCTGTAGAATGTACTGGGAATACACCATCCTAAGACAGGAAGGACTCCAGCCCAGGTTTATCCCTCCTCCTAGCACAGAATGTCCTGCAATGCTTTAGCCCAGCAATCTCAGTTCCCCTGGGGGTATAAAACCCAGGGCACTGTGCTTTCTGGGTCCCTCAGCAGTAGTGTGACATTTGCCGTGTAGGCAGAGGAGACTCCATCCTCCCTGAGTGACTTTCCTGAGCCTTGGGGGACCAGCTTGCCATAAATCCATTGTCCTCTGATTCCTACCTATGAGTAATGAAGCTTCTTTGCTTAACTTATGTGACTGTTCTGTCTCACCAGATAGGTGCAAGCGATGGGCAACTGGTGCACAGTGAACCTGCCTCACAGTTCCATGGCTCAGGATTCAGCAGCCTTGAAGACAGAGCCCTACCTTCTCATTTGCCTCGTCTCCTTTTGTGCACTCAGTCACTGGTATTTGGGGATAACCTCAGTTCATGATGGGATGACCAATACATTATGTATACACACAAAAGATATTGCCCTCCCAACCTACTTATTTTTGTCTGTTGCAATTTTCTTCTCTCTCTCTCTCTCTCTCTCTCTCTCTCTCTCTCTCTCTCTCTCTCTTTCTTTGTGGTACTAGGGATGGAACCCAGGGGCCTTTTATCTCTGGCCTACCCTAGATCTATATTTTTTTATTTGGAAACAGGGTCTCACTAAGTTTCTGAGAGCCTCACTAAGTTGCTGAGGCTAGCTTTGAACCTGTGATCCTTCTGTTTCTGCCTCCTAAGTACTGGGAATACAAGCCTGCGCCACCAAGCCTGGCTTGTTGCAATTTTCTTGATCCCGACACTCAGCACATCCCAGAGGCTCTGCCCTTTTCCAGGGTCAGGGAGAGACTCCCTGGCACATAGGACCCCAGTGAGTATGCCTTGCTTCAGCTAGGCTGGACTCTCCAGCATCCACACAACAGTCCCACACCCAGCTCAGATGGCCTCCCTTCTGCAGAAACCCCAACCTACTCACTCATCCCCTCTCTGGAGACCAGCTCTCCTTGCTGCTGGGCCCATGGCACTCCCTCCTCTCAAGGTCACCTTGGCCCCATCATGTGCTGCTCATTCTCACCTGCAGCTGACCTGTGCACAGGGCTTGCCCATCTCCCTTGCAACAATACAGACTTCCACATCAGGTCCCAAATCTGTTCCTCCCCCATCTCCATGCAGGGCAGGACCCTCACTCATGCAGATTATGTGATGTGGCCTGAAGACGGGCAAGGCAGCCCATGTGGTAGGAATAGCCCAGGCTCTGCAGCCATCCTCCTGACCACCCTGGTTCTACCATTCCCTAATATGTGTTGGACACAGATGACATGACCTCTGTTTGCCTTTCTTTCCAATTCTGTGAAATGGGGACATCATAGCACCTCATTGCACTGTTGTGAGGTTTAAACATGAACATTCATTCATTCAACAAATTCTTACTGCCGGGTGTGGTGTCGCATGCTTGTAATCCCAGTATTTGGGAGGCTGAGACGGGAGGTTTGCAGGTTTGTGGCTAGCCTCAGCTACTTAGTGAGGCCCTCTGCAACTTAGTAAGACTCTGTTTCAAAATAAAGAATAAAAATAGGGCTGGGGGTTTAGCTCGGAGGTAGAATGCCCCTGGGTTCTGAAAAAAAAAAATCTTACTGAACATCTCCTTTGCATCTCCTTTGCTAGATATTGTGCAGGGCAATAAGCAAGGGTACCTGCCTCCGAGGAGAATGCATTCTAGTGGAGCAAACACATAACAAACAACTAGATAAATAATCTCGTTCAGTGATTAAGTGCTGTGGAGGAAGAGAGGTACTGTGAGGGGACAGGGAGTAATGGGGGCTATTTTTACGGGGTGGTCAGGAGAAATCTCTCAGAGGAGGTGACATCTGGGCAGAGACCTGACCGAGAGAGGACTAGGATGTAGTAAGTGCTTGTGGACTGGGCACAGTGCTTGCCTAGCACACCTGAGGACCTGGGTTTCAATCTCCAGCACCATAAAATAACAATTAATAATAATAATATTAATAATAATAATTGCTAGTTTATTATCATTAATATTACAAGAACAAGAAAGTTCCAAACCTTGTGAGAAGCCCTTGTCCTAGAACCCAACAGGGTGCCCCCTTAACCCTGTCCTTACTCTACACCAACTCCAGTCGCAAACACTGACTCGAGGGGCCCCCCAGCAGTACCCCCAGGAAGAAGGGAGCAATCAGCTCCTCACCATCACCTGCCAAGCCAGGGCTCTGCACTCTGGGTTCCCTCGGCCCAGGGCGCTTCCCTGTCCTTGCCATTCTCCTGGGTCTACACTAACCCTCAGCGCCTGCCCAGTTCTTCCCACCCCTCTCTGCTCAGTCTCCACGATTCAGTTTCACTCATTCATTAATGGAATCGCTGTTATTGGTAATCTTATGTTCTTTTAGTCCTTTACAGTCATAACAAACATGTGTCCTTAGAACATCCCTCTGAGGGAGGCCGGGAGGTTACTACTATTTGTGTTTATAAATGCAGCAACTGAGGCTCGGCAAAGTGGTGATGTGCCTCACGGTGGCTGCCTGCAGGGCTGGCGCTGGTCCCAAGTCTAGTCTTCCTACCAGGATCCTCAGACTGTCTTCACAGTGGTCCAGCACTGTTCACTAAGACACACACACACACACACACACACACACACACACACACACCTACACGTACACTCACACACAGATCCCCCTCGGGAACCGCCAGCTCAGGCTGTCCCCTGCAGAACCTAGCATGGGGCCTGTATAGTACAAGTCCCCAAAGTCTCAGGGAACCATCCCAGCAGCACTGCCTGGGAGAGTCTGAAAAGAGCAGGATGTTTTCCACCTTTGAGACAAACCAGGCAGGCTACCAGTGACTCCCCTGTCCCTTGCTCTGGACCCACACACCTCCCCATCTGTCCCTCCATCCTTCCATCCATCCGTCCGTCTGTCCGTCTGTCCATCCATCCATCCATCCATCCGTCCATCCGTCCATCCATCCATCTGTCCATCTGCCTGTCCTCCCCAGCAGCCCCTCTGTCCCAGCTGCCAACTCACTTCTCCAGCATGGACATGACGATCGGGGGGAGCACCAGGATGGGCATGGGCAGGACCACTCGAGTCAGTGCCGTCTCCAGCAGGGCCTGGGGGGCAAGACAGGCTGTGATGAGAGGGGCTAGGGGTGGGGGACGGCCACCTGGCAGCAAACCTCACCCCAGAGCCCCCAGGTGTGTGGTGTGCTGCTGCTAAGCACATCTGGCAGCATGGAATTATTCATGGAATTGCTCACAAAGCCGTATTCCAAACAGAAAAAAAAGCCACCTCTGCCTTCTCACCAAGCACATTTGGAAAGAGCAGATTCCCGTCACCTGCTAAGTGTGGGGGAGGGGTGACAACAGAAGCAGCCCCAGGAAGGGGCCTGTGCTCAGGGAGGTACCTCAGGTGGCAGGGAGTGGCCTCCCCAGCCCAGGACACATGCAGTGCCATGCCAAGGAGCAGCACACGGAGGGCCCGATGCTCTCAAAACAAAGCAGGTGCTAGAAGGGCCAGAATAAACCTGGGCCCGCTGGTGCTGAGGGAGGACAGAGATTCTACAGTTTACTTTTATATATATATATATATTTGGCATCCCTTAAGAGGATAATTCAGAAGATCGTGCCTTTCATGGGATGAGTCTTTCTTTTTTTTTTTTTTTTGCGGTACTGGGGATTAAACTCAGGGGCATTCTACCTCCGAGCTACACCCCCAGCCCTATTTTTTATTCTTTATTTTGAAACCGAGTCTCACTAAGTTGCGGAGTGCCTCACTAGGTAGCTGAGGCTGGCCGCGAACCTGGATCCTCCGGTCTCAGCCTCCCGAATGCTGGGATTACAAGCATGCGCCACCACGCCCGGCTTGGGATGAGTCTTTCTTAGTGACAGAGATTGGCTTTGAATTGCTGAGCACCTGCAGGGTTCCCATGGAGGGTCTGCCTGGGACCTTGTTCTCTGGGCTTCTGGGGTGTTCACAGGGGGCAGCCGTCTAGGGCTCAGCCCAGTGGCAGTTCTGGGTTTGGATGCCCATTGTGGGGAGTCCCATTAGCCTTACAGGTTTTTGTCCTCAGAGGGCATCCAGAAATGGCTCATAGCTCATGGACCCCTAAAGTCTTTCTCTAGACAGCAAGGACTGAGTCAGGCTGCAGGAAGCTCAGGGCTGCAGGATAAGGGAGAGGGGGTTTATCACAGAAGGTTGCTTCTCTCATGGCAGCTGGGGAAAGGGATATGGTGGGTGTAGGAGGTTGGGGCCAGGTAGAAAATTGAAGCTAAACCCCTCCTTTCAGTCCAGGGCTCAAAAACTCTCCTAGGAACCTGAGTCCGTTGTGATCAGCACCAGGAAGGCTAGAGGGCAGGGATGCACTGCAAGCGTGGCTCCAGCCCCTCTCCTCGGTAGTCCTGGATGGGGACCGAGGCCGGTGGGGAGAGGACGGGGACCAAGGGTGGGCTCTTCAGGCTGAAGGCTTGGGGAGAGAGAGAGCTTCATGGGCAGAGGTAAGGCTCGGGCCCCACCTGGGAGGTGCTAAGGGACAGTGGCTGCAGCATTCGTGGATGCTCAGCCACCTCACGGCTGGCACTTGCCCCATTCCCAGCACTCAGAGGCTAGAGCCCAGGGCTGCAGGACGAGCCACAGACGGGCTAGGAGGACATGCAGGCCCCGACTGGGAAACTGGAGGTGAAGGAGGGTCTTGTAAGGAAGCATTCTTCTCTAAACGGCACCAGCAGCCTCTGCGAGCCTGAGATCCCTGGAGCCCGGGGCCCTGGCTCCCAGCTTGGTAGTGCCGCAGAGGTGCCTATTAACAGGCCACACGCAGCTGGATGCCAGCTTCCTGATCGTACCCCAGAGGACACGAGGGCCTAGGGACGGGGAGGAGGCTCTGGGGGAGTCCCCTCTGCCCTCACCAATTAACACCTTGTCTGAGGAGCTGGGTCCTGAGGGGCTGAGACCAGAAATGGGGACATTTCACAGTGACGATGGGAGGAGAGGTTGGAAAGGACTGTCTGGGGGCCAGGTGTGGCTGGGGACAAACGCCAAGGCCCAGTGTTCATACGGGTGGGAGATGGGGCCAGGGGTAGGAGGGGACAACAAGAAGGCAAGGCTGGGGTGCTGTGGCGAGAACCCCCCCCCCGCCCCGTGCCCCTCGGGCCCACGTGACCCACGTGTCTGGCTGCGATCTTGGAGGAGCCCACGAGGTTGCCGTCGGCGTCCAGGACATCGATGCCCTCCTCCAGCTCCCCGTACCGCATCAGGACCACATTGCAGATATTGGCACTGGCTGGAGAGAGAAGGCACGGGGAGGGGGGCAGGAGAGAAGGGGAGCCGGCGGCCACCTGGGGGCACGGCTCCTCCCTCGGCCAGGCCGCCCACCCCTGCCACAAGGGTCTGCACCAATGTTTAGGCTACGAATGTGTGTGGGTGTGTGTGTGGTGGGGGGTGAGGTTCTGTTGTCCCTCTGCCCAACAGCCTGGAGAGGGATTTGGGGGCCCTTGGGAACCTGGTGAGCAAAGGTGTAAAATAACAGGTGATGGAGGGGAAACTGTCTGCTTAGAGAGCTGCCACCTATCGAGGGTGCTTTCGTCTCCTCTGGGGCAGGCCCCACAGCAGGGAGGACTCTCTGGCCTCCAGATGCATCTCCCCCACCCCCCAGGGTCTGATGTTCCACCACCAGTAACCCCTCGGGCCACCCCATCCTCTTGAAATGCCAGGCCCCACATTCAGTCCCCTGTGCCTCACAATGAATCAGGTTCCCAGAGATCCACGTCCCTGACAGTAGGTGCCAGAGCAGGCAGGAACCTCAGAGCTCACCCAGCACCACCCCCTCATCATATGGGTGAAAAACTGAGGCTCAGAGGGGGAGGGTTACTTATCTGAGGTCGCACTGCTAAGTGGGACGGGGCAGAAAGGCTACAGTGCCTAAATCTCGGGGGGGGGGCAGGCACAGTTCATCCAATGTTTGGCTTTCTGGTTTGGCCGTGCCCCTCCCTGCCTTGGAGGAGATCCTGGGGGCCTGGGCTGAGGGGAGGTTCCTGGCTCCTTAGTTAAGCACTGGACATGGAGTCTCTGGGCCCCCAGCAGCTGGCCACTAGCACAGGGTGCTTGGAGCAGGGTGCTTGTTCCAGCTCGCCTGCACTGGGATGCATGAGGCGCAGCCCTGCTTCAAGATGGAAGTGGGGAGACTCGGGGGTGGTAGGCGGGTGGGAAGTGGGGGTGACAAATGCAGAGCCTGCCTGCTTCACTCCTCCCCCCAAAGCGCCTTGCTGTGTTTAAAGTTTTAATTTTTGCTAATTAATGTCAATTAATTTTGTATAATGAGTGTTTAATTTTGGGGAGTGTGTGAGCCTGGGAGCGACTGCAATTCTGGGCTGTGAACGCTGATTAGCATCAGCACCTGCTGCTTCCCCACTCCAGTGGGGGGGCACCGGGTTTGGGGAGCTGGAGGGCCCAGTGGGCCGGCAGAGTGGGAAGGAGCCCACGCACGCTCCCGGGCTCGAGCCAGCAGCTGCGGAGCCCAGCGGCCTAGGGTGCTCACAGCTGGGGGACAGAGCTCTGCAGATGAGGTGTGGCTTGAAGCCCCATGGTCTCTGAGCCTCAGTCTCCCGTTTCAAGAAAGTGGGGAGGCGGAATAAACCCAGGCAAAGACGGAGCGGCTCTGCAATCTCTGGAGAGGAACTACAGCTCTCAAATGTATTTAAGCACGCATGCCATCTTTGAGCATCGCGGCTGTGGCCACCCGACACTCCACAGCGCTAACCATGTCAGACCCTCTGTGCTGGGACTCAATCCTCGTGACCCTCCACCCGTCTTAAACAGTGGCTGGCAACCAGGGACAGTCTGGGGAGACATTAGCCGTGGCTGGAGACATTTTTTATGATCACAATCTGAGAGTGGGGGTGGGGTTGCTACTGGCATCTCGTGGGTAGAGAGACCAGGGACGCTGCTAGACTCCTGAGATGCATGGAATGGCTCCACCACAAAGGGTTACGTAGAGAAACCCCTGTCTTAACCAAGCCAGAGACGATTCAGGAAGGTGAATCTGAGGTAAAGGAGATTCCCTGGCAGCAGGAGATGACCTGCAGAAGGGGCTGGCAGCCTGGATTTGGGGTCATCTGGGCTTGGGTTCCAATTCTAGCTCTGTGTCTCTCCTGGTTCACCTCCAGAGGTGACCTCCTGCCAGTCCAAGGATGTCCAGTGTTCAGGGCCCAGGGAGACCCCCCAGGGTGGCCTGGGGAAGCTGGCACCTGGCCTCTGTGTTAGTGAGATGCCCTCTAGTGGCTGCAGGGATGTTCTGCATCCCCCATGCCCCTGGGGCTGCCAGGCCCTTAGTTCCCAGGAGAGCCAAGAAAAACCACCAGAGGGAGAGTGGGCTCTCCTGAGGGGCTCTGATCCCTGCCCTCTGAGAATGCCTCCCACCACCACCACCATTCCAGGAAAGGCAAGAGCACAGGCATGTGACCCTAGAAAGCAGCAGCCCCTAAGGTCAGGGGGTAGCTGCTGCTCAAGTTTTCGGAGTGAGCTGGCAGCCCTGACAGGCAGCATTTAGGGTCTCCATGGGATCTCCAGGCACACACAAAGCGCCAGTCTCTGTACCCACACCCATGCCAGGGCAGGGGAAGCGGGAACAGCTCAACTGTCTCCAGCCCCCAATATGTGTAGAGGAGACAAAGAGAGAGTGGACTTGGAAACGGTGGCAGACCAGTCCCAGGCTCATGGTGACACCTTGCTGACTCTCTACAATTTCCAAATCTGGAATGTCAAGAGAGCAGGACAGGCAGGACTTTGGTTCAAACACAAAACCATGAGAGACAAAAGACGCAGCACAAAAGGAATGCAGCCTCCTTCCTTCCTTCCCCACAGACAGCCTCTCCAAGGACACTCCTGGGGGCTGACACTCCTTTCAGCTTCTGGGATGGAAAAAAGACAGAGAAGGCCCTAAAGCCCACCTCAGCATGATGGCAATTCCCAGGCTCCGCCCCAGGATGGCGCCGATGCCTACGCTGATGGTGTATGCCCTACCATCTCTTCTATCCACTACTCTCTGCTGTGGTCTGTTACTGAGCACCTCTGTATGTGCAAGCTACCCACCAGCCCTGCCTTTGAGCAATGAGAATGCCGGCCTGGAACAGGATTTCCTTCCCATGAGCTCATTGAGAACTTTTGATTCTGCCATATCCCTTTCAAACCTTTCCAGGTCCTTCCCATCCCACTCCTGGGAAGCTCAGCTCTCAAAAAGGACACTCAGATTGTGTGTGTGTGTGTGTGTGTGTGTGTGTGTGTGTGTGTGTGTGTGAGAGAGAGAGAGAGAGAGAGAGAGAGAGAGAGAGAGAGAGAGAGAGACCCAGACCACAACCATGGGTCTCCTTTCTGACACACCAGCAAGATCTACTATTGACGGTATCAGCAGGTTAATTAAGCAGTCTGTTAGTGATAATGTTAAGAAAGCTGGCGCATTTTCAACTCAGATTGACACCATTCAAGACTCAGGCATAACTGATGTTGGAGCAGCAATGCTAGGAGATGTCACGGAATGAGAGAGAGGGAGAAAGAGATTGCCTCATGCTGATAGCAAGCTCAGTGTCGCGTCCCGAGGAAATATGCTCATATGCTCTTCAATGCTGCAGATGTTCTCACATCCGACCCACTGCGATGCAAAATCATGCAGATTGTGAACAGCTAATGAAGCACCCAGTGTAATAGGGACAGTGTGGGGAAAAAGAAAGAGCAGTAGATAAATGTGTAGGAAAGTTCTCAGAAGGAAGGCCACAGGGAAGCTGGCCCCCCAACCCAGCACAGAATAGACAGACAAGGAGATCAATGCAGTAAACTAGTCCAGCAACACGCACGCACACCTGTATTGCACACAGATTGGTGGGAAAGCGGTGGTATCAACTCTCAGGGCAAGAGACCATTCAAATACATAGGTGGAGCTGTGATCTATTGATTTAGGAAAAATAAGATACTATTCCTCAATTCTAAGATGCATTTCCCCATATTTTAATGTTTTAAAAAACACAATGTACCTTACAATAGATATTGGGGTGCTGGGTGGGGGCGCTTACCCTACACATTTGCCTGTTCCTGTGTGAACTTAGCCACGTGCAGAGGAATCTCTTCATTCAAGTGTCACCTCAGCCGACCACAGCAATCCACACAGAATTTGAACTTAAACTTAGATTCCTAATTGTTGCCTAAAACATCTTTTTCAAACTTACACTATAATGGTGCAAGGACATGAAAAGTTATTGTACATGCAGAAGATCGTCTGCCAGATACCAGGCAATGCAATTAAAGGCAGTAGAAATTGCCAAACCATAGATAGCTACCCTAAAGAAATGCTTGCCCATATGCACAAAGAGACATTTACAAGGATGTTAATTATAGCACTGTTTGTAAGAGCAAATAATTAGAAACAACCTAAATGTCCACCATTAGGGAACTCACATGGGAAGATCTCCAAAACAAATTGTTATGTGAAAAAAAAAACTACTGAGTATGTGCATGATGATTTACTGGATGAAAAACCCTGTAATTGTTATACACACATATATGTGTGCATAAATCCACAGGTAATGTTTTGGAAGGCTCGTAGCTCATGGAGCACTGCCCTCGGGGAAAGGAAGTCAATTTGAGACATCGGGGTTATTGAGAGACTTCCACTTTTTTATGCTAAATGTTTCTATATTATTTGAATTTTTACAATAGAGTATAATTATGCTTGACTTACCTCAAAAGCCGTCTTAGAAATATGGCAATCAAGATCTATTTTTAATCCATAATATAAGAAATGGGAAAATATATTTATTATCTATGATAAACAAAGGACCACTGATATTAAGCTACAGAGATGGAACTGACTCCCAACAGCTATTCTACTCCCTAAAGATTAGTCCAAAAGAGTAGTGATGATCCTTCTCTTGCCAGTGATTGGCCTAGAAAGGGACATGTGACCCAAACCTAGCCAATGAGGGACATGTTCTGGGGATCCTGGGAAAAGTCTCCTCCCATTTGAAAAAGGGTAGCAGGCAGATACAGTCTCTTGTCCTCTGGACACAGTTGGGTCTGGAGGTAATGCTTGGAATAGCTGCCACCATCTTACAACTATGAGAGGAGCTAACTTGAAAATGAAACCCACTGCATAATTGGCAGAGCAGAGTCAGAAGGAAGGGAGGAAAGGCCTGGCTGCCTCACATGAGACTCATGCTTTGTAAAATAACAAATTCCTTTATTAAGCCAGTTTGAGTGAAGGGTTTCTGTTTATTTCAGCCCAATCCATTCATACAATGACTAAAGAGTTTTAGAGATTATTAGGAAAAAGATGAAGCCAGGTGTGGTGGCACACGCTTGCAATCTCAGTACTTGGGAGGCTGAGACGGGAGGATCCAGGTTCGTGGCCAACCTCAGCTACTTAGTGAGGCCCTCTGCAACTTAGTGAGACCCTGTTTCAAAATAAAGAATAAAAAATTGGACTGGAGCCGGCATGGTGGCACATGCTTGTAATCCCAGCATTCGGGAGGCTGAGACCAGAGGATTCGGGTTCGAGGCCAGCCTCAGCTACCTAGTGAGGCACTCTGCAACTTAGTGAGACCCGGTTTCAAAATAAAGAATTAAAAAAAAAAATAGGACTGGGGATATAGCTCGGAGGTAGAATGCCCCTGAGTTCAATCCCCAGTACCGCAAATAAATAAATAAATAAATAAATAAATAAATAAATAAAAAAAATAGGACTAGGGGTGTAGCTCGGAGGTAGAATGCTCCTGAGTTCAATCACCAGTACAACAACAAAAATGCAGCGATCAAAATCACAGGAAAACATACGAATTAAAAATAAATGTATAAATATAAATATTTTTAAAAACTAATGATTATGAACTCAATCTTATTTAATTAGTTGAAGACAGATTTCTGAATTAAAAAAATCAATTTGCAAGACTTCTTTACATGTTTTGGACTCTCTTGGGGTAAATGGTTTACAAATGCTAACTCCTGACCTATGGCTTGTTTTTCCCACTTTGCTAAAGATGTCTTTTGTCATGTAGTTGAATATTTAGTCAAATAAGCAATTCTTTCTTTTTTGGCATATGCTTTTTGTGTCATTAAGGAACTCTTACTGCTAAGCTAGGCATGGTGGTGCATGCCTATAATCCCAGTACTTGGGAGGCTGAGATGGGAAGTTGGAGACTAGCTTCAACAACTTAGTGAGACCATTTCAAAATAAAAAATAAAATAGGGCTGGGCTTGTAGCTCAAAGGTAGAACTCCCTGGAGTTCAATCCCCAGTACCACCAAAAAGTAAAAAAAAGAAAAAAAAAAAAAAGCCCTACTGCTACTCCAATGTTCATCTACATTCTTTTCAAAAAAGTTAAAAAATTTTTACTTTTTACATTTAGGTCTTTATCAAAAGTTATATTTGTATATGATAGGAAATCAGATCTCCTTCTTGCTTCCTTCCCCTTGGAAACCCAAATGCCCAATTAAGAAAGGATGCTAACCATACGGGGAATTGGGAAAATACAAATTGTATGTGAAACAAAGCATTTCAGGTGGACAAAAAATAATTCTGAATGCTGCAGAGAATTGAAGAGGACATAGGGAAACAAAAGTCTATACCCTGCAGGTGCAGTAAAAGCCAGGATGCACATTGGCAATTCCTAGTAAAGCTAGAAATGGGCACAGCTCTAACATGCTCATCCTGTTCCTAGATTCTCAGCACAGGCTGCACAACTGAAACCAAATCTGCGGTAGGGCTCAGATGGGTTTCTTTCTCTTCTCATTTTCCATGGTGGATGTGATACAGACAAAGATTTGAAAACCCCTGCCCAGGGAGAACTCATTCTCGTTCACATGGATGTGTGTACCAGGTTGTCTGAGCAGGACTGGGTATAAAGAAAAACGAAATGACCTAAGCATCCCCAATTAGTCCACTGTGGCTAGTCACACAGTAGAATACCAAATGGATGGATATGCATTAATATGGATAAAATCTCAAGACCACAGTGAAAGTAAGTTTCAAAAGGATATGCATAGTATGGTACAGTTAATGTAAATGTTTAAAGCAAGCTGGGTGTGGTGGCATACACCTGTAATCCTAGCTATTTCAGTGACTGAGGCAGGAAGATTGTAGGTTCGAGGCCAGTGGGTGTAATTTAGTGAGACCCTGTTTCAAAACAAAATTTTAAAGGGCCGAGGATGAGCCAGGCATGCTGGCGCACACCTGTAATCCCCACACTTAGAAGGCTGAGACGGGAAGTTCTCAGGTTCAAAGCCAGCTTCAGCAACTTAGGGAAGCCTTCCGCAACTTACTGAGACACTTTCAAAAAATATAGATATAAATATAGCTATAGATATAGACGATATAGATATAGATAGGGTTGGGGATGCAGCTCAGAGGTAGAACACCTCTGAATTCAATCCCCAGTAAAACACACACACACACACACACACACACACACACACACACACTCACACACACGTATACACACAGGCTTGGGATGTAGCTCAGTGGTAGAGCTCTTGCCTAGCATGTGTGAGACCCCGAGTTCCATCCCCAGGACTGCAAAACAACAATAACAACACACCAATACAATTGATGGTTTATTGTTGCATACACATAATAATAAAATATAAAAACCTAAATGGAGGGCCTTGAGTATATTTAACATTTTCTTTTTCTATTTCCTCAATTTTTTTCTTTTTCTTTTTCTTTTTTTTTTTTTTTTGGTGCTGGGGATTGAACCCAGGGGCATTCTATCTCTGAGTACACCTCTAGCCCTTTTTATTTTTTGCTTTGAAATAGATTCTTGCTAGGCCGGCTTCAAACCTGTTATCCTCCTGTCTCAGCCTCCCAAGTACTAGGATTACAAGCATGCACTACTGAGCCTAGTTCCATTTTCATAATTTTTAAAAATAGCCATGGAACGAACTGTTGCTGCTATTAAAAATGATAAGTTAAAACTTTATGACTTCCATGGAAAGATATCCTAAACTTATTGTGAAGGTAAAAATCAGTTTACAGACTAGCATACATATTTGATCCCATTTAAATTCAATTACATTTAAATGGATATAATATATAAACACAGATTCATACACATTTGGGTGTTTACTTGAGTTTGGTATATATATCACACTTGTCTCTGGAGAGAGAATTAGGATTGTTTAAACAATTAACTGTTATCAGAAAAAAATATAAAACCATTTTCACTAAACCCAAACAAAGTACTCAAGCAGCAAACAGGAGACTAGAACACCCCCCCACACCCGCCTTTCTTTTTTTGTGGTCCTGGGGATTGAACTCAAAGACATTCTACCTCCAAGCTACACCCCCAGCTCTATTTTATTTTTATTTTGAAACAGGGTCTCCCCAGGTTGATGAGTATCTCACTATTTGTTAAGACTGTCCTTGAACTGTGATCTTTCTGTCTCAGTCTCCCAAGTACTGGGACTACAGGTATGTGCCACCACACCAGGCTGAGTTCCCACTTTTAGCTGCAGACCAATGCTGGACATAGCAGTCGCAAATTCTACTTCCTCACCTGCAAGAGGAATCAGCCTTCCTGGCCTCATTCCCCTCCTCTTTCTTCCCTTCCTCCCTCTTTCCCTGTCTCCCTCCCTTCCACTATTTTGCACCCTGGTAAACTGTTCAAATTGGGTAAAAGAGTGAATAATAAAATGTAAGTCTCCTTCCCAACCGTGACCTTTAGCTTCACCCCCTTCTGCAGGTTTTCATGTCCTGTCAGAGGTGACGTGCACGTTTACGGTGTACACACTGTAACAGTGTACACCATCTGCCCACAAGCTCTCATGCACGCACATTCTCTCACGTGAATCACAGCAGAACACAATGCTACTGTCTTTATAGGGGTGATGATTATCAATTGAGGATGTAGACCCTAATATTTGCTCCATCTCACAATATTCGCTGCTACCCCATGGGAGAGGCAGTGCTAAATGGCACAGATCTCCTTTTAAATCGCTTGAGAAGCTGGGGAGTTTCACAACCCATACTGAAGTGTCACCAACTCAGGACTGGGAATTTCTGGATGGAAAAATCAGCCTGCAAATCTAGGTGTAGGCTGACTCTGAAGTTGGGAATCTCTTAATATAAGATTCCTGCTAACGCATCCGTCTTCTGGAAAGCTCTCTTTTATCACAGCTGCTCCCTAGCTTGAGACTCTGCAACTATTCCCCATTAGCCAGAAGATAAAAGCTTGGGCCCAAAGCTCATACTCAAGGCTCCAGCCGGCTCCCTCCTGCATTCATCACCCTCCTCCCCCCAAACACACACACACACACACACACACACACACACACACACACACACACACCTTCTCTGCTTCTGGGTTTCTCTGCCTTCTGAATTTTAGGAATGATAAATTCTGTGAATTGGATGATCGTTCATTCAATAAATATTTATTGGGCACCTACTGTATGCCAGATCCCAGGCAAGCTGCCCAGGAACAGGTGAGGTGGCCACGTGTGAATGCGCCTCACAGCTTTCTGGGCCAGTCTGCTAATCAGACATTCCCCTTAAACCTAGGGGTCGGGCAGTTCGTCCCAACAACAGACTGTCATCTTTTCAGAAGATCCTGCCCTTCTTGCTGGGCTCCCACTTACCAGAGTTCCTTTGGATATAGACTCTGTTCTGGGCATTTGTGAGGAGGGATACTGAGGATTGAATCTAGGGGCATCCTCCTACTGAGCTACACTCCCAGCCCTTTTTATTTTGAGACAGGGTCTCACTAAGTTGCCCAGGTTGGCCTCTAACTTGCAATCTTCCTGCCTTAGCCTCCAGAGTAGCTGGGATTATAGGTGTGCACCATTGCGCCCTGCCTGGTTCTGGACATTCTATCTTTAGTAATGCAGCTGAAATCTGAGAGAGTTTCATCAGAGCCACACACCACAGGGTGGATCCATTCTGAGCACATAGCCCAGGAAATCCTCAGGATCCCCAGGTCTTTATCCTGAGTACTTTGGCGGGATCAGGTCTCAGCACCCTAACATTCATGCAGTCTATGTTCTGAATAGCACATCTTGCATCAAACCTTGTGAGATCTCATCGGTCCACCTCTATGGGGACCTTTTTAGATCCCGTACTCTCATCATGAACCCACAACCCTGCCAGGATGGCGTCCCTGTCCCTTGAATGTGAGCCACAGGTCTCCTCTGTCCAAGGCAGTCACGAAAGAACTGCAGGGGCCCAGGGCCGCACCGCTAGAGACTTCCTTCTGGCTGATTTGGACCCACTGCTAATGTCCTCTTGCGGCCTGACATACACTGGGGCCCATGCCAGTTCTGAGGCTGCCCCCAACTCTGGCACCCAGCCCAGCCCACCCATCTTTCCAGGAAGCTCTGACAAGAGCATCCTTCCAGAGCTCCTCAAATCCCTGCCGCCGTGCCCACACAGTCCTTCGATGACACAGTCTAATGATCTTTCTCTCTCTCTTCAAAACAAACTAACCTAAAGTTGACATTAGATTCCTAAAATCTAGGAAGTGTTGGAAGATGATTTAGAAATGTTTCTAAATAGACATTATTCATATTTCACCCTCTATGAAACTTCATAGCCTCATCACTGGAACATTAGCTTTTTGTGTCATTTCAAGCATTTGACTACTGCCCAGACCCCAACAACAAGCTCCCTGATGCTAGGAATTTCACATCTCTGGTTCTTGCCACCAGGTTGAAGCAGGTGGAGGAAACAGGGCTAGAGGAAGACTCATGATGTGCTAGGAGATTGACATGTTTAGTCCCCATGAAAACTTTGCTTAGAGATTCTAGTACCTCTGCTTTACTGATGGAGCAAGTATGGCCCAGAAAGGCTGGAAAATGTGCCCATGTGTAGGATGAGCTGGTAAGTCTTGGGTCCCCCAATCAACTAAGAGCAGATGTAGCTGGGTGTGATGGTGCACACTTGTAATCCCAGTACTTGGGAGGCTGAGATAGGAAGATCTCAGGTTTGCGGCCAGTCTCAGCTACTTAGTGAGGCCCTCTGCAACTTAGTGAGACCCTGTTTCAAAATAAAGAATAAAAAATAGGGCTGAAGGTGTAGCTCAGAGGTAGAATGTCCCTGGGTTCAATCCCCAGCCAAAAAAAAAAAAGCCGATAAGAATAAAGGTGCAATCTCTCCCTCTCTCTCTCTCTTTCTCTCCCTCCCCACCCTCCTCTCTCTGCTAGAAGCAACTTTTTAAAAATTAGAATAAATGTCCAAGGAACCAAAAATCTAGTCACCAATGTTACCAGAGTAGAGTCCCACCAGTCTCAAACCTTTTATGCAAAGCGCTTGTTTGATCATTTAACAAACCCACATTGAGCACTGACTGTGTGTGCTGGGCTCCGAGGGAGGCTGGGGAGTAGAGATTGGTGAGACCCAGTCCCCATCTTGGGGGACTCCCGGTGTGGTAAGAGAGGCCAACTTGGAAATAAAACAGGCAGATTTGCATAGACTCCTGCAGGGTGCTAGGGTCTAACCTACTGGGACTACAGGCGTGCCTCCTGAGGGAGATGGTGTCTTAGCCGAATCACAAATACCTGGCAGCCCAGGGTGGGGCAAGGAGTGGATTAGAGTGGGCATCTAGGCCAGAGGGCCATGTCCTAAGGCAGGAGAGGAGGACCACAAGACTAGCCGCAGCTGCAACAGGCCCAGGCAGGGGCCTGAAGTCAAGGACTCGTGGCCTCCCGAGGAGCCTCAAGAGTCACGGACACCACAGGAAGCACCACTCACTCGACAGAGGGAGTTCACGTCACAGAGCCCAGAACACAGCTGCCACGGGGGTACCTAGCTGCCCCCTGCTCACCCGGGACAAGGACAGAGGAGCAGCAGGCTGGGGACTGTGCTTTGATCCAGGGGAGGACCCTCAGGGCTGCACTGCATGGCCCCCTCCTGGACAAGTCTAGCAGGTGGCCTGAGCATGAGGGAGGAGCAGTTGAGCTAAGGGACATCGACGACAGGAAGACCGTGTGTCCCGGGGTGAAGGGGAGCAGGCATGGGGTGTGAACCAACCCGAGACTGTCTCCCAAAGATGGCCTAGCCAGTGTGCACAGTGGCTCGCTGGTGGGCACAGGGATTATTTTTTTCATGGCAATGAAATGTGTTTTGCATTTAATGAAAGGGACTGCTGGAGATGACCCCGGAAGAGGTCCTTTCCCAGCAAAGGGATGCTGAGGCTGGCGTTTCTGGCCGTGTGGGAAGGGGTCAGCGGGCTGATGCTGAGGCTCAGGGTCCAGATGGGGTCTTCATTTGCCTGTGGCATTCAGTGCTGCTCCCTTCTCCATGCGGATACAGCCAGGCAGCCTGGGGGTGACCAGGGCTTCATCCACAGATGTTTTCTGCCAAGGTGACCCTGGGGTCTCCACCTCTCTAAACCCTGCCCATTCCCGACGACAAGTGTGTCTACTTCTCTGGCCAGTGCTCCCTCATGGGACCTGCACAGGGCCCTCCCTCCTGCTGGCGACACTTCTCCACCCCCCTCCCCCAAAGCTTCACAGAAAGGCTGTTTGTGGGGCTTACCTCCCCCAGGACCCAGTCTGCTCCTGGAGACTGGTGGCTGGACCTGAGGCTGTGTATTTTTCCAATGCCTCCTCTATTGACCTTTAATTACTCTGTTTGCCCAGCTTCCCAAACCATTAACTCCCACCTCGCAGCAACCACACGTCAATTAATGGAGGGCCTGCTCCCAGCTCAAGCTCCTGAACACAATTAAGCATGACAGTCCACAAATAAGAAAGAACTGGAGAATTAATTAAGGTCTAAACAAATTAATTACCAGTCCCCAATCGATTCTGATGCCAGCACACATGGTCCTGGGCTCACCGTCTCTCCTAACATGTATAAACAGAAACCGAAGTTTCCCACATGATCGCTGTTCTAGACCAGGGGCGAAGCCTGGCTCTGCAAGTACCTTGAGGGAGAGGGGAGGCTGCAGTGAGCAGCCTAGGCCTCCCACCTACTCAGCACACACACACCAGCAGTCACATGCACACACACACGTGTGCACACAACCCTGGCTGAACAATCAAGGGCAAACTTGGAGGTGCCGGGCTCCTGGAAGGACACTGAGTGGCCCAGGCCATCTCTGGACACATCAGTTTCCCAGTTACAGAGGGCAAGGGACTATCCACTTGGGCCTGGGAGGTCAGGGCGTTGGTCATGTTGGTATAACTCCCAGTAAGTCTGAATTTGCTTATTCTCCTGTAAAATGAGGATGGCATTCTTAGCCTTGGGTCCTCTGAGCACAAAGTGAGAAACACTGAGGGGGAGGGGAGGTGTGTGGCCCCCTGGTAGTACCAGGCTCTGCAAACCCAGGGGAGGCGACCACTGAGGAGGTCCCAGCGGCAAGGGGCTTGAGTGGGGTCTGGGAAGGGGAAAGCATCGAAGTTAGGTGCAGGGACCGGGTGTCCTGGGCCTCTCTCTCCACAGCATGGAGTCCAGGGAAGGGATATCTTCTCCCCTCTCCCAGGCATCAGGCTGGGCAGGAGCCCCTGAGGAGCTGGATGATACAGTGGATAGTGATTCCTGGGAGCCTCCTTGTTCCCAGCCAGCCCAGGAGAGTACGAGTGGGCTAGGCCTCTGACCACAGGACACACAGGCCTCTTCAGGACGCCCCAACAGCTGAAGGCTCCTTCCCGATGACTAGATGGGTCGGGAATCAGGCTGGAGCCAAAGAAGGACAGGCCAGAAAGTCTCAGGCTGAAAGAAGGGCCTCACCTCCTGAAGGAGTCCCCAGAGGTTAAGACAACCACAAGGTTACACAGCAAGATGGCGGCAGAGCGGGGCTGGAATGACCCCCTGGCAAAGTTATCCGAAGCTTGGCTCAAGGACAGATTACATCTCGGCCGGGTCCCAGATCCAGTCGAGGGCAGCTAAGAACTGCCCACTCTCAGGCTGCATCTGACTCTCCAACCCCAATGGGCACGAACACCCGTTGGGCAGCCACGTTTGCTCAATTAGGTCCCGTAACAAAGTCAGATCTAAAGAGGTATTCCATTAATGGCCCATGACAGAAATAGCTGAGAGTTCATTAAAAGTGTGGAGTTGCTATAGCAATTATCTGGGTCGGCTGAGCCGGGCGGTTGGTTCTGGGAGTTCATTAGCCTTTGGGCCATGGAGGAGGAGGGGCTGCCCACCTCCTTCTCAAGGGGGGCTTCTCAGGTGCTCCAAAGCGCATTCCTACCGATGGAATCTGATCTGTGGCCTCATTTGCTTCTCCAGCGCTCTGGGCAGGTGGGTACTGGTGCCTGGGTTTTACAGCTCAGGTGGAGATCAGGGTCAGGGCCAGGAGCCTTCAGACCGAGCCTTGGCACCCGGGAGGTCAGGGTACCTCAGGCCTGCCTGACCTTTGTCCTCAGATACAGATGAGGGAAGTCTGGTTTGGAATTCAAGCACTTGCTTATAGTTCTCTTTGGATGACTACCAGTGCTCTGCTTTGTGCTGCTCTGAATGTTGATTATTTCCTTTTGGAAACTTTCTTCCTATGGTGCTCCTCTCCCAAAACGAGGTGTAGACTTCCTAAGAGCCAGGCTGGGCTTTGTGGCATCCATCCCCAGGGCCTGGCTGAACCTCTGAACCTTCTTTCGTGTCAGGAACCCCATTGACGCTTGAGTGAGGCCTAAACACCCCTCTCAGAATATTTCTAAGTGTATAAAACCAAATTCGGAGGGTTACAAAAGGATTATAATGAAACGAGTTATCAAAATTGAGATTTAGTAATAGACATGCTATTTAACTAATTAGTTGAAAAATAAGATCTAGCAGTTGATGTCTTAGGTTTGATGAGCATAAATGATATTTTCAGGTCTCTGAGTGACAACCATGTCATGAAAGATTCCGTGATTTTTATTGGTCCTGCTTTGTATGTGTATGTGTATGTGTATGTGCAGGGGGTTGGGGGGCAGGGTGGAGGGGTACTGGGGATTGTACCTGTGATGTTCTACCTCCGAGCTATACCTCCAGCCCTTTTTATTTTTTAGTTTGAAACAGAGTCTTGCTGAATAGCTGAGACTGGTTTAGAACCTGCAATCCTCCTGTCTCTGCCTTCCAAGTACTGTGATTACAGGTGTGCCTGGCTGGTCCTGCTTTTTACTGTGGTTACCAGGTGCATTCATGATGAAAGGAAATGTTACATTTCCGTCAGAAATTAGTGTAAATATTTTTCAAGTTCACAGGACCCACTATATTCTGTCTACTGACCCTTGCAGTCCTGAGGACTCCAGGTTAAGAATTCCTATGCTGCTAGGTGCAGTGGCACATGCCTGTAATCCTAGCTAGTCAGGAGGCTAAGGTAGGAAGATCACAAGTTCAAGGCCAGCCTGGGAAAAAACAAGATTCTGCCTCAAAATAAAATTTTTAAAAAAGGGCTCAAGATAAAATTTTAAAAGGGGCTGGAGATGTAGCTCAGTGGCAGAATGCTTACCTAGCATGTGTTAGACCCTGGGTTTGATCCCTAGCACTACAAAAAAAAATTCTATGCTAAAAGTAGAATCTCAGGCATGGAGTGGGTGAGTGGAGCCCTACCATCTTTTCTTCTGTCTACACACATTTTGCTCCAGTTCCCTAAACTAGGGGCCCCACAGGCATCAGGAGAGGTGAGGAAGGGCCTCAGGTCCAGCCATCTGGAATCCCCTCCCACTCACACCCACGAGCGGCACTTGCACGTCTGTGCGGTGCATAGATCTTACCTACAGCAGGGAACGGCACAAATCTCTGGACAAGAAGGCGGGTGGCTGGGGTGAACTTGTTGGCTTTCTGAACCAGGACATTAAGGCCCACCTTGGAAAGAAAGAAAGAAAAACAAAAACAAAACTGAAAAAGTGCATGGTGCTTCAGTGGCTTGGGGACGGAGGGCCAGAACCCTGTCCGTCTCTCACTCCCCCTCTCCAGCACCCACACAGCCCAGTGAGTC
>PVLC010022518.1:0-26758 GCA_004027655.1 Graphiurus murinus
AGTGGGAGGATGGCCATTTCGTCCCAGTTTGCCTGAGACTTAAACCTACTTTAACACTATAAACCTGTGTCCTGATAGCCTTTTCAGACCTGGGCAAATTGGGACGGTGTAGTCACTTTACACAATTGGCCCTCTATAAATGTTGCAGCTAACATCAATATTATTATAAACACAAGCAAACATATTCAGACAAACACATGTACACACACACACACACACACACACACCAAGAATAACTACTGCCCAAATATTCAAAGCACATTACATGGCTGCTTTCAAAGTTCTTTCAAAACCAAATTAGAAGTTAGACTTACTGAGTTCCTTTTGGATGCCATTGTTGCATATCTTTTTTTTTTTCATTCACTTTCCCCCCAAACCACTGATGTTCTAACTTTCCCAAGTTGGCATGACTCATAAGTAGCATTGATACAATTTGAACCCTGTCCTAATGACTCTGAGTTCAGTGCTCTTCCCATGAAGTACCTGCCCAGAACACAGGTGTTTGTGAGTTCCTTCGGGGAACATTGCATAGCACCAAATTACTACCATTTCTCCTTTTCCCCATCCTATCCTCAAAGTTGAGCTCTCTATACTTTCAAAATAACCTGAGCTTCTTCATCTCTTACACTGTATTTTCAACCACAATGTGTATTCAGTCAGCCCTCCGTTATTTGCGAGTTCCACTTCTGGGGATTCAACCACCTGTGAGTCAACAATATTCAAGAAAAAATACTGTACGTGTTTGGTACAGACCCAATTTTTTCTTGTGGTTATTTTCTAAAAAATATAGTACAGCAATTATTTATGTAGCATTCACATTGTATTCAGTATTTAAGTAATATATAAAGAATTTGAAGTACACAGGACAATATGTGTAAGTTATATGCAAATATTACACCATTTTATATACAGGACTTAAGCATCTAAGGATTTTGGTATCTGTGGGGATCCTGGAACCAATCCTCAATGGCTACTGAGAGGCTACAATAAATGGTTTCAATAGTATTTGGAGTAAATGACGTAGTAGAAGGGTTTGAGACTTTGTTCAGACCAAATTGGGGTTATGATCAGGCCTCCTGTACTGTGTATAAAACTTTGTGTACCACAAACAAACAAACAAAAAAACATCCAGTGATTCTAATCCAAGAAAGTGAAGAATTAGAAAGAGCCTGGTATGGTATTAATGGGCCCTGCAGCCTTGTGTGTGAATAGATGACATGCCACCATCTGAAATTTAGTGTGCTTCAGAAACTAGCTATGCTCAGAAACGTCACACCAATGCAATATAATAATAGTAATAGCTTCAGTTATGATAATAGCTTCTGTTTGTCGAGCATGTACAATCTGCTAAGTACTTACTGAACCTATCTCTGAATATTCTCAACAACCCAGAAGATAAACACTATTATCTCAATTGTTAGGATTGAGGAAACCAAGACAGTAAACTAACTAACCAGCCTATAGTCATTCAGCTAGGTTGACAGCAAAGTTGGGACATGGACTTGGTTATGAAACTGTTCCATGACTTTACCCAAACACCTACATGTAGTCTGAGGAAAGATAAAAAAAATAAATAAACTGCTTGCCAAAGATAATGAAAGCACCATTCTCCCAGGCCTCCTCACCAGCACTGGAATTGCTTGTCGTCTAACTAGCCTTTCTTCTCAGTAATTTCCAACCTCCTCAACCTCCAAGTGCCCAGGATTGTCAGATAAAACATAGTTAAATCAGAATTTCAGGTAAACAAATTTCCAAGCAAAATATTTTTAGGATAAGTATAGCTCATTCAATGTCTGGGCTATAATTACACTAAAAAGTTATCGGTTTACCTGAAATTAAAATTTGAGAGTCCTATATTCTTATTTGCTAAGACTGGTAACCTGGGGGAGGTGAGACCAGTCAGGTTCCAGGTCATTGCTGTCTCTGTAGTATTAACAGTTTAGGATCTTAATCTAGTTCCAGGGAATCTTAAATTGTTCCTTACTGAGAACCAAGCATTCCTGGCAGATCTTTCCTGAGGCCTGAAACTATTGCTTAACTGAGCGAGTGTCTTAGTTCACTGGGGCTGCTATAACAAAGTACCATAGGCTAGGTGGCTTATAAGCAACAGAAACTTACTCATTTTGGTTCTGGAAGCAAAGTCTAAGATCAGGGTACCAAGCCGGGCGTGGTGGTGCACGCTTGTAATCCTAGCATTCGGGAGGCTGAGACCCGAGGATCCAGGTTTGCGGCCAGCCTCAGCTACCTAGTGAGGCACTCCACAACTTAGTGAGACTCGGTTTCAAAATAAAGAATAAAAAATAGGGCTGGGGGTATAGCTCGGAGGTAGAATGTCCCTGAGTTCAATCCCCAGTACCGCAAAAAAAGAAAAAAAAAAGATCAGGGTGCCAGCATGGTGGAATTCTGGTGAGAAACCCCTTCCAGGTTGCCAAACGCCAACTTCTCATTGTGTCCTCCCATGACAGAGAGGGAAGAGAGTTCTCTTGGGGCCCCTTTTATAGGGACACTGATTCCCTTAATAAGAGCCTCACCTTTATGACCTAGTCACGTCCCAAAGATTCCCCAACTCCTAATGCTACCGCCTTGGGGGTTAATATTTCAACATGTGAATTTGAGGAGGAACACAAACATTCAGTCCCTTGCAGCAAGTCATTGTGGAAAGGCACAGGGGAGGCTGCAAGTGGATTACTTTTACCAGCCCATCAAGTGTTCATCCAGAGCCAAGTCCTGATGCTATGGAGAGATGCTGGATCCCCACCAGCCGGGGGAATATATGATACGGCGAAGAAGGCAGCCAACACTTGGGAGAAGCAAAACCATTGTTTGCAGAGGTGCCCCTAGGTGGCACCCCTAAACAAAAATCCCAGGGGAAGTCCCACTTTAGTTTTCCAAAGCTACAACCATTCAGGATGTGATGGCCCCAATGCTTTAGTCTAAGGAAAACAAAGAGAAAACCCTTTTACTGCATGGTGAACCGATTATATCACAGTTGAACAAAGTGCATGAAGCCAGGCAAGACTTCCTGAAACTTAGCAATTTGGAGACAGACATTTGTCGCTCCATGTTTTCCTATCACCTCCATCATCTCCCCTTTTCTGCTTTTGTGAAGGAGTTAGAGAAGGCTCCTTTAATTTATATTATAACCATCATCATAACCCTCAAGCTTATTTCTCTATCCATCATCCTGATTATTTCTAGAAACAGCAGGCAGTAGAATAATACTCAAGTGATTTGTGCAGTTATGTTTATTTCACTTTGAATCTCACTATGATGTATAATTACATCGAACTAATTAAAGTATAAAAAGAGAATAATACCATGGATTCATTCTGAGCCTCTATCACGTGCCTAATACAGTCATCCTTGTACTCTAACCCTGTGATGTCTCTGTTTACCTAAACAATTGGTTTATTCTCCAGGTCGATTTGAACCCAGGCCACAGGTCTACACAGGTCTTTGGATGGAAAAAGCCTGAAAACTGTTTGGTAGCAAGCAAAGCCTGGGCCTGCCCCTCCTCTCATTTTATGGATGAAGGCAGGGCTCAGGCAGGGCTCAGCATAGGTAACTCCCCCAAGATAACGTGGACCAGAATTCAGGACTGTTGGATCTCAGCCCAAGGCCTTTCTGCCCATGCGCAATGGCAGTGGATCTCGACACAGGACTACTGTACCTGCTCCACCTCCAACATTTGTCACTGTTTGGGGACATTTCTGGTTGCCATAATTGGGGGTAGGGTTCTGGTATTTAGTGGGTAGAGGCCACAGATGTTGCTAAACACCCCACAGTGCCCAGGACACCCCAGAAACACAGAATTATCCCGCCCCACAGGCCAACGGCACTGCAATTTAGAACTCTTTCTCTTTGGTCCTGGGTAAGGTGGCACCAGGGTTCCTGTGAAGGCACTTGGATCCCTGTGAAGCGAAGGACTTGGGTTTATTCACCCTGTCTCTCTGGCCTCAACTTTTCATTTGCAAAATGGAGATAATCTGCATCCATCTCTAAGGCTCTCATGGGCTGATGACATTTGCATCTGAGAAATAATAAAGCCAGCCAGCGGCCTTGGAGGCACACGCCTGTAACCCCAGTATTTAGGAGGCTGAGGCAGGAGGATCGCACGTTTGAGGTCAGCTCTAGCAAATTTAGGAGGCCCTTCAACAAGTTAGTGATACCTTGTTTCAAAATTAAGTAGAGTTTGGGGGTGTAGCTCAGAGGCAGAGCTGACTCCGGGTGTTGAGGAGGGAAAGTTCCTTCAAAAACCCATTCTCAAATGCCGGTCCACCTGCTTCTAAGGTGGCCTGAGCACGTTCACTCCAAGGTCTGGGTGTAGGAAGAGGCACTCTCTTTGCCTCAATTTCCTTATCTGTAAACTTCTCCCAGCTGGCGGCGGAGTGGAGGTAGGGCTGCAGAAGCGGGTGCGCGCGTGGGAGGAAGCGGGCGCGCCCCCGCCCTTCCCGGTCGCGCGCCCCCGCCCTTCCCCGTCGCGTGCTCCCGCAGCCACCTCCGCCTCGGCTTTCTGGGCTCCGCGCGCAGACGAGCCGGGGCTGCGCAGCGCCCGGGCCGGGTGAGAATCGAGGCTGGCGGGTGGGGATCCAGGACGCCCCGGCTGGCTAGACCCTGCGGGCCGCGCGGGGGCTCGAGAGGGTCACCCCCCAGGCCTGTCACCCTCGTTCCCAGCGTTAGTAACGAGGGAGTCTCAGCTTCCGACCGGGCTGGGCGCGCACGGTGGCGGGTTGGGGGGAGCAGGGTTTGGGGGAGGATGGATCCAGTAGCCCCGCCCCATTCTGACGCAGCCGCCACTAGATTTGGTAAAAGGGTTGCGAGTCCCACCCCCTGCACGAGACCCTGCCCCTCCTTCTGGAACCGGATTGGGAAGGCGTCTGTGAAACTGGGTGCCTGCTCCCCACCAGTCCTTCTTCTACACTGGGGACCTCCCTGCTACGTCACTGCAGAGAGGGGAGCTGCAAGTAGCAGCGAAGGTGGGTCCTCCCTAAATCGATGTCGGGATACTCGACTACCCAGCTCGGCCTCGGCGCCTTCTCGGATGCTGGGCCGTCTCCAGCTGCTTCACATCCATTTCTGCTCCCCTAGATCCCCAACCTTTGGGGATTGAAAGGCTCCGCCCCGATGGGAAAGGGCGGTCGCGGGAGGCCCCAGGAGCCCGGTAGTTCCCTTCCCCACCCGGAGAGGCGGCCCCCTCCCAGCTGGAACGTTTCGAGTGGCGGTTTGCTCCAAGGTGGGAGAGCCGGGGTTTTATTTGGAGCCCTTGGCAGGGAGAGGGCGGTTGGTGAGTGTTGGCTTGGCTTAGCTCCAAGGCGCGGAGAAGGGGGGTCACCTCTAGGCTGCTCGGGGTTGGTGCCTCACTCTCCCGAGTCGGCTCTGGGCCCGCGGAGGCAGCTCCCAAGAGTCAGTAACGAGGGGGTCAGGGGATTAGTGGCCAGGTAGAAGCATTTGTTGGCCGTGCTCCGTGGCGTTCTCCACGCTCGCCCCCATCAGACTTCTCAAACCGGTCTGGGTGGCACTTGGGTTTCCCAGGCCAAAGGAAACCTGTAAGAGAAACCAGCCTTGTTTCTTAACATTTCAGAGATAAGGCTAGGCGTCCATCCTAAATTCAAGAGCAATGCCATGTGCCAACTGCAGTGTTAAAAGACCAAATACGAGGGTGGGGGAATCGGAGGATCTCTAGCTGAGGCAGTTAAAATGTGCTTTAATGTACAAATTAGACCTTGTAGGAGTAGATACACTCCCCACCCCCTATAACACACAATTAGAATGTGGGATATTCGATATGATAAATAAATGTGAGGATCTTCCAGTTTATTTTGGCCACGGTGACAAAATCTATTAGGTATTTGTACCATAGGCCAGGACTGTCAGTTGTAAGGCAGAAATGGAAACCATATCTCTGTGTCCAGCCAGACAGTTGTTGTTCTGGGAAATGTAAAACAGGGATGATTTTTTTTTTTCTTATTTGAAAACTCGGCCAGGGTTAAAAATATATGTAATTTAATACATTGTCTTTATTAGAAATAGGTAAAAGCTTTATGAGTTTGGGCCAATCCTAGAAGTTCCAGGCTGTTTAATCAGAGTGTAATTGTGACAAGGTCTGTCCCCAGGAATGGCTCCAGTTACTGGGAAGAGACTCATCCCCAAGTAGAGGATGGTGTCATTGGGAGCCTTGTAAAGACAGAAATCAGCCAGGGTCACTGTTATATGAGAAAGATTTTCTGGAGGTAATTGGGGGGGGGGCAGTGAGATTTGATATAGTATATTCAGGTTTTTTTTTTCCTTTTGTATCTTCTTTTCAGCATTTGCCAGGCTAAAAAAATAAACATAAGCCACAGAGATAATATTGTAAACATTTTGTTATATGGCCTTTCTACTTCTTCTACTACAGCAACATATACATAAGATTCATAAGTGTATGTAACAAAATGGGCTACTTTGTAATCTTTTTTAAACTTATAGACACATTTTCATATTTCTCAGTAAATACCCACTTTATCATTCCAATGACTGAATTTATCAGCATTTAACCAATTTTCTACTAATGGACAGTTAGCTTCTTCCCAGTGTTTTGCAAGTCATTATATACCTAAGCGGGATGTGACATACATGCTTTGGTTATGTTTTGATACACTTGTTTGATGATTTCCTTCAGGTACCTGGAAAATTAATCCAACAATTTGAAATTTTGATAAATATTGTCAAGCTATCTATGCATCCTCGTCAGCAGTGTGTAGAGATAGCAGAAGCTCTTGTTGAACTCCTTGGATGGAGACCACTAATGGTTTACAAAACTTTTTGTTTTTCTGCAGCGATGGCAAGAGACTGGGCTACATGAGAGTTTGGACTGCACACCACACTGGAAAACTTACTGGTTGGAGAATTAATTCCCAAAGAGATTGAAGTGAGTTTCAAGATGGCCAAAGCGGAGCCCCCGAGTACATTAAAGGACTTGCAGGAGCTACAGAGGAAGCTGTGTTTGCTGATAGAGTCCTTCCAGAATAACTCAAAGGTCAGTTTCCAGTTACTGTGTATGTATAATGCAAAGTCCCAAATTAATGCATGTGCAAATAACATAGAAAATGATTTCTTTCTCAAGTAAAACAAATTTGGAGATAGGTTGGTTGGGGATCTTTCTAGCATGATCACCACCCTGCCGTTTCTAAGTCGTGACCTTCGAACTCATTGTCCAGTGATGCTTGTAGAGCGGCAGGCATTGCATTCAGATTTTAGGCAATAGGATGGCTGGAGAGGGGGGAAAAGATTTGCAGGCTACCTCCAATTTCAGGAGATTTCCCAGAAGTCACACACAGTACTTCCAGTTACACCTCAAAGGCCAAAATTTGGTTGGGTCACCACTCTTAGTGGTACATAAAATTCTTTAGCTAGATTTTTTTTTTTTTTTTTTTTTTTTTTGGTACTGGGGATTGAGTACGAGGACATGCTATCTCCCAGCCACACTCCTAGCCCTTTTTATTTTTATTTTAAAACAGAGTCTCACTAAGTTGCTGAGGCTGATGTCAAACCTGCAGTCCTCCTGTCTCAGCCTCCCAAGTACTGGGATTACAGTGTGTGCACCACTCTGCCCAGCCTTTAGCCAGATTTAGAGAGACCATTCTCCCTCTAGATGCTATCCTTTTCATGTTTTATTGTTAATTTTGGTTTATATGTCACCCTCAAAATGAGAGACCAAAACCTACTTTAAGATTTGAGTCTAGGTTTGTTTAGAAATCCAGTATCCAGTAGATATATAATTTGAACCACATATGTAATAAAAGTTTCTACTAGCCACATTTAATAGTAAAAAGAAAAATAGTAATTTTAAGAGTGTATTTCTTGGCATCTTTATAATGTTGAATTTCTTTCATATATATGTATATATAGTATGGGTACATTGTAATCATACATCTTTGTGAGTTACAGCCATTAAGAGTGTATTTTAAATGTGCCAATAAAAATATTAAAAAGTTTTTAAAGGAGTATGCTTATCTAACCTAATATATCCCAAATAGTATCACTTTAATATGTAATCATTATAAAATTAATATGAAAGTTTTTGAGATGTTTGATATTCATTTTTGTACTCTTTGAAATCCAGTGTATATTTTATACTTACAGGACACTGTGATTTAAATTAGCCAACTTTTAAGTATCCAGTAGCCATTCTGTGGCAATGGGACTTGAGATATGTATTCTGTTTTCTTGCATATTTGTCTTTATTGTTTTCTTCTGTGTGCCTTTCAGCATTTTGTCACCTGAAAAAGAAATAACACTATTGAGCTGGATGTGGTGGCACATGCTTGTAATCCTAATACTTGGGAGGCTGAGTCAGGAGGATCACAGGTTCAAGGACAGCCTCAGCAAGTAATGAGACTCTCATTAACATAGTGAGACCCTGTTTCCAACTAAATATAAAATAGGGCTGGGGGCGTAGTTCAGAGGTAGAATGCCTCTGGGTTCAATCCCCAGTACCCCCCACCCCCACACACAGAAGTAACACTTAACATTTTGATGTTTATCTTTCTAGACTTTACTATGCAATATGCGTATGTGAATGATAAGTACTGTTTGACCTGTTTTTCTATTGGATGTCACAGTTCCACTGGTGTCTATTTGAGGAGATATTTCTCTGCATTCAAAAGCGCTGGTACAGAGGCCTTTTCTGGACTCACTCCAGAAGGCTTCTGCCACTCCTTGCGGATTCACCAGGCTATTTTTAAATGGGACAAGCAGCTTTCTAGTCAGTTGGCCAAAAATCTTGTTATTAAAAGTTGGCTCAGTAAGAAAGGTCCTCGTGTGTTTTGCACATTTGCAGTTGATTCTCACCACTCTTGTGGGTATGGTCTATAAAGTCACCACAAACAGAGAGTTAGCAAATAACAAACTATTGTTCCTAGAGGAAATAGAGAATTCAGTACCTTCCAGCTTCTAGTCACGACATTTTTATCAACTGATCAATACCTAACCTTGTTTTGTGTGTATTTCTGTTTAAAGACACTTTTAACACTGAACTCAAGGCCAACAACACAGTAATTCACATCCTTTGTTTGTTTGTTTAGAGGCATTGATTGATCTAGTTGAAAGCAGAGACACTTTCAAGGGAGACTGTGTGCTACCTTGAGAATGAGCAGCTTTTGGGATAAAGCAAGGAATATGCATTCAAGGAGGAATGCAGGCCTTCTCAAGAGTAAGAAGCAGCTGTAGCTCATGTCTTGAACGGGCACGTGCACCTTCTAACAGATGCGTGTTCTCCACCAGGCACATCGGTGTACACTAGAAGACACTTCAGGATAACACTTGGGGACCATTTTAAATAGCGAACTCACCAGCCAAAAGCATAAAACTGTGAAATTGTGGCACTAAATAGACCCCGATTCTATACTTTGGATCTCAGGTATTCCCCAAAGGCCCATGTGTTGAAGGCTGGGTCTGTTGGGAGGCAGTAGAACTTTTAAGAGGAGGCGGGGCCTTGTGGGCAGTCTGGGTTCTGGGTGTGTGCCCTTCTGGGGTACCCTAGGCTCCTTCTCCTTCTCTTTTGCTCCCTGGATTACGAGGCAGGTGGCTTTGCTCCGTCACACATTCCAGCCTCACCACAGGCCCAGCTGATTGTGGACAGGAACCTCCAAGACTGGAGCCAAAATAAACCTTCTCTAACTTGATTATCTCTGGTATTTGTTATAGTAAGGGAAAGCTGACTAGCACACATGGTAAGTACACGTGTTTAAAGAGCTGAAAGAAAGCAGAGTTTCTCCTTGTTTTTGTTTTGTTTTTTGAATGTACATGATTCAGCTTTTCATTGCTGTGCCCAGGTCCACTAATGACTGCAAAAGCATCATTAGTATTGGTTTGGAAGTTACAAATGCAGTAGGAAAATTCTCAAGTGTAGAATTCACAATAAGCATTGGTTGTTATATTTTATTAGCACTGATTGAGCACTTAGTACATGCTAAGCACTGTGCTAGGCATTCGGCATCCACCTTCTGAGGTATGCATTTCTAAACAGATGAACTCACCTCTTGGCATTTCTTCATTCTTTCCTTTCAACAACTCATCTGTGTTCACTGGGATAGGTTTGGGCTGGATAACTACCAGGTCAGCTCACTTCCATATCATATTAAGTCCTGATGTTCTCAGTCCTGATACACTGTAGTTTCTTTTAAATTTTAAAATCATATTGTATTCGTATTAATTGTATTCAAAATGACTCAGTAAAGTGAATTTGGAGGTAAAAAGGGGAGCAAATCATGGGTAAACGCATCACTAACAAATCTAGTGGTGGTGATTATTATTATTATTATTATTATTATTATTATTATTATTATTACCTTTCAGTGTGTAATTTTTACCTAATAGTGGTTGTAGTTGTAACAGATACAGTTTTGGATTTTTATTTTTGCTTGATGTTGTACCTTGCTGTTTTTTTCTGCATTGGAGTGTGAGTCTTCAGAACAATTATGTTTACTGGTAGTACATCAGCCAAAGACATCAGACTGACATATCATAATTTACATAGCCATTCCCTGTGTCAAGGATATTCAGATGTTTTTCCCTCAACTTATCCTCTTCCCTTGCATGTTAATGAGCTCTTGGAACTCCAGACAGGAATAGCTGGACATCCAGATAGCATTATTGTGTGAAACAACTCCACCATCTCTTCCAGGAAGCCCCTGGAATGTGTGGTTAGGTTTTTAGCCATTTCTTAATTGGATTACATAACTAATAAACCAGTTCATATGCTACCACATGCTAATTTACTGCCTGCTTTTACACTGCCATCACCTCTCTTGTTACCCATGATGTTGAACATGGGAGGCATTTTTAATGGACCAAATTTTCAGAAAGATTAGTTTTTAGTAATTGGCTTATTTTTAGACTGAGAGAGACAGGAATCTGCTTAAAGTAGTTTAAGCAAAAAAGCAACTGGCAGAATCAGATTCTGCAGGTGTGAGGAGAGGCCTGAGGTTCTGCCTTTCTAATAAACTTCTAAGTGATGCCAAGTAGCTAGTACTTAACCTCTTTGTTCCTCTGTGACTTCAGCTATGAGAACCTCAGTCGTAAAACAGAAGGCCAGTTGCCCGTACATTACATCAATACACACACAAGCTGAGGATGTCTTCCAAGAGGGTGTGTGTTGGGCAGGAGAGCTGTCACTGGGCTTTTCCTCCTCTGCTTAGTCCTGACATTGGGTGGGGACTTCACACTTGACACCTGTTCCACAGCTGCCTTAAACTGCTGCACAAGTGACTCATGTCTTGGGAGAAGTCTTGTAGTGACGTCTTACTTATGAATCCTGCAGCTTGACGGCCTCTGGCTGTACTTCGCATACCTGGGGCAGATCCATTCAACCGGGGATTCAGATATGGCGCTCAGCTCTGGCTCTTTGTCCTTTGCCCACAGGTGGTTGCCTTTGTGAAGTCTCCAGTGGGTCGGTACTTGGACAGACATCCTTTTCTGGCCCTCACCGTGTTGGTGTTCCTTGCTATGTCAGCCATACCTGTCGGGTTCTTCTTGCTCCTGGTGGTGCTAACCTCCTTGGCTGCTCTCGTGGGAGTCATATTACTGGAAGGTATCTTGCTCAGGGAAAATGGCTCAAAAGAGAAGACAGTATTTATCCATCAGAGGTCCCCAGGTCTAACATAAGGCATTTGTCAGAGTGGTTAAAACACGGACTGTGGAGTACATTAGCAGCCCACCTCCACCAGTGTGATTTGACAAGTTGTTTACCCTCTTTGAGCCTCAAGTTCAATAGGTAACACAAATAAGCAAAGAGGCCCAAGTGTTAGAATTTGTGAACAGTGGGGATTGGAGCCAGCCAGACGGCCAGCCACTTGTTGCCATTCACTGAGACCCAGACCACCTCCATTTTAAATGATGCCAAAAATCTAAAATTTTATGACAAATCTCACTTTAAAAAGTCAGAGTTAACCGCCATTATTTTAAACACAATGGCCCAGGCTCTGCCTGCTTTCAGCCTGTTCTAGTTGCATACTTCTAACAGTGTTCTCTTCCCAGGACTGTTCATCTCTGTGGGTGGCTTCATACTGCTTTTTGTCCTCTGTGGCTTGGGCTTTGTGTCGCTTGCCATGTCGGGGACCATCATGTTGTCCTATGTCGTGGTCTCCAGCCTCATCAACTACTGGTTTTCTCCCAGGTAAATCTGTATCAATGGAACAACGTAATCTTGGCCATTTGGGTGGGGGGTATTTTCTTGGATAATGTCCTACCCCTATTTCACATCTAGAATCCAAACTCTAAGAGGCAGGTGTTTCTCATGGTCTCCTATACATATCAGATGTCAGATGGGAGTTTACAATAGAGTTTCAAACAAAGCTACTACTCCCAGCGTTCATCACCCATAAAACTCATAGCTGCTCTATGAGATAGTTATTACTGATTCCTTTAAAACATGTCCATTCAGTTTATAGAAATCAGATTAAGGTGTTATTTGGGTGGTGGCAGGAGATTGGGAGGAAAAAAAAAAAACAGGAGAAAAGTGACCCACTGTTCTGCCCAAGGTAGAATGTCCACCTGTGGCCCTGTGTGTGCAGGAGCCAGGAATCTGCGCCCCCACAATCTGTCTTGATCTCCTCTGCTCTTCAGAGTGTGCCTTTCTCAAACACTAAGTGTGAGCCTCCGGTTTCACTTGATAGCTTTTGTTCCTATCACCTGGCTCCCCAGGCTTGACTGGGGAACAGTGATCTGTGTAAGTGCTGGAGGGGAAGCAGCTATGTGGAAATGGCTGCGAGGCACTGTTTTTTTTCTGTTTGTGCCCCTCTCCAAAGCACTTCTCTCTCTTTCTTTATTTCTTTTTCTGTCTTTCTGCTTTTCTTTCTTTCTTTTCAGATTTGTTATATTTCAGTAATGATTAAGGGCATACTAATTTATGTCTGTCAAAATAATACTGAATTATTTCAGACATACTAATACAATAGTCACCTAAAAGGAATAATATTACCTGTTGATATAAAAAAGTTTGGTGAAAAAGGTAACTATATTTTCCAGAACAAACTGAAATTAGTCAGTGGCATTGTTTACATCTTACACTTTGGTTGAATGTCTGCCCTAATAGAAGTCAAGTCAGAGCCAGGCATGGTGGCGTATGCTTGTAATCCCAGCATCTGGGAGGCTGAGACCAGAGGATCTGGGTTCTCGGCCAGTCTCAGCTACTTAGTGAGGTCCTCTGCAACTTAGTGAGACCCTGTTTCAAAATAAAAATTACAAAACAGGACTAGGGGTGTAGCTTGGAGGTAGAATGCCCCTGGGTTCAATTCCCAGTACCGCAAAAAAAAAAAAAAAAAAAAAAAAGACAGAGACTGCCCAAGGCTGGCAGAGCCTCCCTGTGGTATCATTGGCACACCATGCACCTTCTGCCTCCCCACATTGCCATCCTCAGCAATGATTGGTTTGCCACCTCGTGGCCACAAAATAGCTACTGCAGCTCTAGCTACATTCAGGGCAGGATGAAGGGAGAAATAAAATTATTGCTCCCCAATTGAGTCTAACCTTGTTTATAAGTAAGTGGACTCTTTCCCAGGACCTCTGCCCGTTCTCTCCAAATGGATTTAATTGGCCAGAACTTTCTCTGGTGATACCTCTTGGCTGAGAGTGTTTATCTTCTGTAGCATAAACTTGTAAGGAGAAGGGCATTGGACAGGCGTGTTGGTCAGCCAAACCCTGGTGTGTGACACCCAAGGTCAGGTGTCAGGTGATGGCAAAGCTATCTGACACTCAAAGATAACTTATAGATCCAATTAAGTTATTGATAGCACCACTTCCTCTCTTGCTCCCCACAGTCACAGGGACTGAAAAAGGCCAATTTCTTTTCCAATCTACCTTCCTTCCATTGAAGGTATCAAAACAAAACAAAACCAAAACACAACTAATTGGAACCAGAAGATAAGTCTGGATCCCAGCTTTGCCATTTTTTAGTTGTTGATCTTGGACAAACTTCCTAGCTTCTCTGATTTCAGTTTTCTCCTAATGATAAAATACAGCTATGGCTTGCCCTGTCTTTCTTGCTAGGTTGTTGGCAAAGACACAGACCATTGAGAAAATATAATATCCTAATTAGAAGAGAGAGGAGAAAAGGACCATAATCACCCAGTTAATTTAATGCCCTCAGTTTTCTCATCTCTCAAATAGATACAGCCTGGAATCTGGTGTAGTTACAAGCAGTGGCTAAAAATAACCCAGCAAAGAATGTCGTCTACTCAGTTTTATGCCCTGTCAACATTGCTCTTTGCAGGGTCCCTTGTGCTAACCATTTTGTCTTGTCACCAAACAGATCGCTGATACAACAGAACCCCAGCGTGGACAGTCAGATGGCTATGCAGTCTGCAGACTTTGAGGGCCTCTACCAGGAGTGACCGGCTGCCTGGACCCACAGATTTTTCTGAAGCATCTTGGGAAAGCTGTTGAATCCCATTTGCCCTTTGGGAATATGGCTCACAGGAGGGGGCTGGATAGTCCGGCACTCTGTGTATATGCCTTTCACTTAGTGTGCGTAAAATCCTGCCATGGCCAGTGTGGCCTTTCGCACCCCACGGATGCACACGTGACCTTGGCAGGGCCCGGGGCCTCGAGAGCCTGACCACTTGACCCGAGGGCCCCAAAGAGGGGAAGTGTGGATTGTTTTTGTGGGAAGATGTTTATTTTTTCACTCAAGGTTAACCATACCAGCTCTTCTGCCTTACTCACTTTTATCAGAAAAAACAGAAACATTGGGGAAGAGTGGTCTCTCAAAATTGGAAATAATCAGAATTTAACTGTGGCCAAGAATCTTCTTGAAAGTCTAAAGGCATGGTTCCCACTGTCACTGTTGAGTGCTCTTAAGTGCTGTTGACCTTTTGCAGATTTGCACTTGATACTTTTGTATTGTTTTAAAGAACTTGTCCTGTTTAGCCCTTTCTTTAAAAAAATGCTAAAGGACTACAGTATAAAAATAAAATATCCTATGTGATTTGTGGTTTATTTACTGTAATGTATTATTAGATATTTATTTGGATGAACTTTTAAAAACAAGCTTTATTCCCCCTCATCCCCATGTGTCAGACCTTTTGAGTTAGCCAGCTTTCTGTTACTGTGCCAAAATGCCCGAGATAATCAGCTTAATGGGGGAAAGGTTAATTTGGCTCAGGTTTCAGATGTTTCAGTCATGGTCGCTTGGCCTTGTTGATTTGGGTCAGTGGCGGCACAGCACATCCTGGTGGGAGCATGCGGTGGGCGGAGGAGGTTGTCTTACCTTATGGCAGCAGGGAACCGAAAGGGAAGGGGCTGGGGTCCTGATATCCCTTTCAAGGATGCACTTCCTTTTACTAGGCTCCACTTTCTAAAGTTTCCACCACCTCCCAATAGCGCCACTGCCTGGTGACTAAGCCTTTAACACTTGTGCCTTTGGGGAACACTTATAAAAACCATAGCATCTGTTTATTCCTTCTTGATTTCATGGTAGATCCTGGGTAGTATGGTTTTTTTAGTAGCCAGTGATAGACACCCAATTCAAAGTTGCTTTAAAAAAGGGATGATGGTGTGGGGGGGAGGGGGAGGGGGGTAGTTTCACTCAACCAAAAGCCAAGGGGGAGATAGATCTTCAGGCACTACTGGATCCAGGGACTCAGGTCGTCTCAGCCGTGGTGCTTTTCTCAGTGTGAGCTACTTTTTCAGGCAAGCCCACAGCACACAGAGATCCCAGCAGCCCTGTGCTGGTAGAAAGCTGCTTTTTTCATGCAAATACTCTGGGTTTGGCTCTGATTGGATAGATTTGGGTCATGTGAGCAACTTTGAACCAATCCCAGGGGCCAGGAGGATGGATTATGTGGATGGAGCAGGGCTGGGTTGTGTGTTCATTCAGGAAGCAGGAATAGGGATAGGTCAGCCCCACTGGCTCCACATAGGGTAGAGGTGCTGGGTACAGAGAAGAGGCTCCAAAAGGAATACCAGAAGGAAAGAAAAAGTTTGCTGGGCAGACAAAAATACCGCTACTTACCATAGTGGGACACAAAAGTCTTGGTTCTGAAACTTTTCTGCATCCCATAGCTTTCAGTCACTGTTAACACTAAAGGTGGATTCATCATTAGAGAACAAGCTATCTCTTCCTGTCAATACCCTAGGGGTGTTAATATTAACAGTTACTGTGTACTGAATGTTTCCTTCATGCAAATGCCTGACACTATTTATGCTTTCTACCCAGCTGGTTTCTGAGTGTTCAATAATGACAAATGGAAAGATTCCCCGCCTCCCTCCTGAAGTTTACTAATTCAGGAGTCACCTATCTGTATTGGCTACTTGTTGCCACATAATAATTTAGCACCAACTATTGACTTTAAAAGAACACATGCATTATTTCACACTTTCTCATTATTAGGAATCAAGGCACAACTTGGCTGGCTCCTTTCAAGACTATAGTTGCAGTGTTGGGAGGGCTGGGTTCTCATTTGAGACTTGCCTGGGGAGGGAAACACCTCTAAGCTCAGGTGGTCGTTGGCAGCACCCAGTTCCTTGCTGGCCACAGGACTGAGGCCCTCGGTTCCTTGCCACATATATGTGTTTCTCCATGGAGCGGTTCACAATGTGGCAGTTTACATCGTCAAAGTCTCTTAGTAATACAGACATGAGGACGTTACATTCTTAGGCAGCTCCTGTGAGCATAATGATGTACATCCTGTCATGTTTATTCTGTTGGTTAGAAGCAAGTCATGGGAACCACCAACACCCAGGAAGAGAGGATCCTGGGCTACACCTTAGTCTAACTACTCACTACAAGCACACAAAATATTGGACCCTGATAAGTCATAGAAAAAAAGGTGATACGTGATAAATATCTGAGAGAGCCCACTGTAACCACAGTGAGAAGGGATTTCATCATCATGAACCAAAGAATGAGAAGTTGTCACCAGGCCGAGTGGCGAGGGGAGGGTATTCCTGGCAGAGGACACAGTATCCCCAAATCCCAGAGACTAGAAAGAGCTTAATAGATGTAAGGAAATGAAATGATGTGTGTCTGGGCCCAATGAGCAAGGAGTAAGTGGAGGAGAGACACGAGCTCATCATTCAGGACCTCGGCAGGTAAGAAGTTTGCACAAAGGCAAGATAATCTTATATGGAGAGACATCTTACATGGAGAGTGACATAGTCAGTTTTTAAAGATCACTCCACGCCCCAAGGATTGGGAGCCGGAAGGCCAGTCAGGAGGTCTGCAGCGGTCCAGAACACGGGAAGGTTGGCTTATAACTTACATTAGGGTGAAGGCAATGAAGACCTTCCTCATTTGGAGAGCCAGTGGCATTTGGTGAGTCTCATGCAGGTAGAGAAGAAAAGGGGATCCAAAGGGACATTTAGATTTTTATGTTGAGCAGTGGTTGGCCAGTGACACTATTTTCTGTGATGGGGACTATGTGAAATGTCAAACTGTGCTTTGTTCACTTTAGTGCCTTTGTGTGCCTTTTTGATGCCAAATGAATGTGTCAGGTGGACATAGGATCTACTGTGTCTATATATCTGGTTGGGGATATAAAATTTGGGACTATTTTCAAGGCTGAGGGTTTTACACAATTTTTTTTTGGGGGGGGGAGAGGTAAGGGAGATTGAACCCAATCTGTGCTATATCCCCAGCCCTATTTTCTTTTTTGAAACAGAGTGTTGCTAAGTTCCTGAGGATCTTGTTAATTTACTGAGGCTGGCCTCAAACCTGCAATCCTCCTGCCTCAGCCTGCTAAGTACTGGGATTACAGGCATGTGCCTCTGCACCCAGTTCTGCACAACCTTTTTATGGGCTGTTGTCTGGTAAGTAGCCAAGAGATCATTGAAGACATATTTCTGATTCATAAACACCCTGGCTTCAAACCCGGCCAAATGCAGGGTGTTTCCCACAGCACTCAGAAGTGCTAACTCCTTCGTCTCGTGAGCAAGACCAATCACCGCCTCCCCTTGCTTGCTTCTTGTTTTTCATATCCCACCATCTTTTTTTTTTTTTTTTTTTTTTTTTTGCGGTACTGGGGATTGAACTCAGGGGCATTCTACCTCTGAGCTATAACCCCAGCCCTATTTTTTTATTCTTTATTTTGAAACCGGGTCTCACTAAGTTGCGGAGTGCCTCACTTAGGTAGCTGAGGCTGGCCGCGAACCCGGATCCTCCGGTCTCAGCCTCCCGAATGCTGGGATTACAAGCGTGTGCCACCACGCCCGGCTATATCCCACCATCTTTTAGAGATGAATTTTAGAGATGAAACCAAGGTTCAGAGATTAAATGACATCCAATTCAGCCAAGACCCATAGCATCTAAATCAAGGCTTTGCCATAAGGTTATTTTAGCTTCTGTTCTTCACACGTTCCGGGCTTAAGGACTTTGTGGATCAAAGTGAGATGATGTACAAAACCCTAGCATATTGCTTGCTGCAGAATATTATCAAAAATGCAAAATTTAAAACTGAGCAGAACAGGAAGAACGTGTGAAAGACCAATGATTAACCAAGCTATGGAGGGCAATTAAGGACTTAGGCTATTACTAAAGATAACATGGGCCTTTTAGATGCAGTTCGGTATGCAGCTCATTGGAAAAGCAATTAACTCCAGAACATGAAGTGACTTTAGACAATCATCATGTTAATTTATCATGATCACATTTTTTGTTTTATTTATTCTTGAGCATTTGCCGTGTGCGGGCTGCTATCTTAAGGCCTGTGCACATCAATACATGTTTCCAATCTGCACTAATACCCATTTTAAATATGAAAAAGCTGCCCACTGCCCAGTGTGATGGTGCACACTTGTAATTCCAGCACTTAGGAAGCTGAGACAGGAAGATCGAAGGTCTGAGGCCAGCTTCAGCAACTTAGTGAGGCCCTCAGCAATTTAGTGAGACCCTGTTTCAAAATAAAAATAAAATAGGGCTGGGGTTATAGCTCAGAAGTGGAAGCCCTTGGGTTCAATCCCCAATAACACACATACACAGATGAAAAAAGCTACCAGGCTTGATGGTACACACCTGTTATCCCAGTATTTGGAAAACTAAGACAGGAGGATTGCAGGTTCAAGGCCAGAGCACTGTAATTTAGCAAGACCCTGGTTCAAAATAAAAAGGAATGGGGGTGCATTTTGAAGGTGGAATGCCCCTGAGTTCAATTCTCAGTACCAAAAAAAGAAAGAAAAAGAAAAAACTGAAAGATTAAGGGTTTAAATCGCCAAAGGGTGCATAAAATTAGAAATGGAATCCAAACCCAGTAGACCTATCTGCAACACCCACCCTTGTAACCAGTGGGCTGTGAAGTGTTAACTCCTTCACTTGACTTTGAGGCCTTCTGGGATTTGGCTCTCTGCCATAGCGTAGGTCATGGGCGACACAGTACCCACGACCTTTGTTGCTGTATGAAATAACTCCAGGGATCACAGAATGAAATGCAGAGTTGGCTTCCATAGAGTTGTGCCCCTAACAGTATTGTCTCAACTACCATCTCCTTGTGGTTTCTATTGCCTGCTGTGCACAGGAGCCCGATGCCCCTCTTTGGACCCTGGAGTTTCCAGCTGCACCTGAAAACTTAAAAAGCAAACAAAAAACAGAAGGAAATGGTTTTTGAAGAAAGTGTTTCATTTTTGAACAGTAGAGGGCGCTCACATGCAGGCTATCTGAAGCTGGCCCAGCAGAAACTAGTATCAATGTGAACTGGGAGAAATATTAGACCCATGCTTCTTAAATTTTAATATGCTATGTCCAGGGAGGCTGTTAAGAGGTGGGTTTTGATTTAAAGGGCTGGAGCAGGGCCTGAGTTTCTGCACTGTGTACCTGCTCCCAGAACCACACAAACCACATTTGAATAGCAAGGCAATAGATGTCCTTTCCAATTCTCCCCTTGTGTAGGAGGTCCAGAGAGGGAAAATAGCTCACCTGCAGCCACAGAGTAAGTCTGCTGTGCCAGGGCTGGAGCCCACGGCTCCTGCAGTTGTTGTTTACACCAAGGCACCTTCCCTTCCCTGACCCTTTAAATTCAGGAAAGAGGACTCCTAAGTGCGGGTGAAAAGTAAGAGACTGAACTGTCTGCTTTGAATCAAGCTTCTTTGTTCAATTGGTCCTCGGTATCTATGGGTTCTGCCTCCATGGATTCAACCAATTTTGTATCAGAGATATTAAAAAATAAAACTGTGTCTGAGGCCTAGGAATATAGCTGTGTTCGAGTTTTCGCCTAGCATGCACAAGGCCCTGGATTCAATCCCTAGTACATGGGGGAAAAAAATTAGGTCTGTACTGAACATACACAGACACTTTTATTATCATTATTTCCTAAGCAATAGAGCATAACAAATATGTACATAGCATTCCCATTGTAGAAGTGATCTAGAGATGGTTTATAAATAATCTGGAGGACATGTCCATGTTGTGTGCAAACACTATGCCATTTATATAAGGAACTTTGGCATTTCTGGAGTTTGGTATCTGCTGGGGGTCCTGGAACCAATCCTTCAGGGATATCAAAGGACAACTGTCCTACAGTTTTGGTCAAATCACTTGCCTTGCAGAAGTACCAGTGGGAATTGAAAGGTAAACACAACTAGACTCGGGAATTCTTGGACCTTGAGAACCAAGGCACAATAATTTTGTCAGCAAAAGTTACACTTACTTTTGATTTATACAAATTTAATTAATCCAAAGAAAAGTTTACATATAATTTGGTATATTCTTACAGATGCAAAATATGGACATAGACTTCCTTCTAAATATAAAAGTTTTCTTACACCTGATTGAGTTTGGACATTTTTGCTTACAAAAAGCAAAATGTCTCCTTTAAAAATAAGAATGCTTAACCTCTCATTAGGCATTGCAATTGGAGGCAAGTGCCTCCAGGATTGATTCAGGTGACATGATAAAGTCATTAAGGATCTAGGCTTCCTATGCTTTTGCCCCCTCACTCTCAGAGTGTCCTTAGGTTAGTATCCTCCTGGCTGCCACAGCTTGAGAAATCACAATGTCACATTCAAAGCCAGACAGAAAAAGGACTAGCTGTATAAACATATTTTGAAACAAGAAAGGAAAAAAATAGAAACTCCCTTCCAGTTTCTCCTTAAATCTAATTGAACAAAAAAGCACCCCACACGTTCACCTCTAAACAAATCTCTGGCAAGGAGAATATGGCTTTCTTTTGATTCTCTTAGGCCAATCGGGAAACATCCCCTAAGGTATGTTATGCTATGCTATGCTATACTATGCTATCCTGTGCTATCCCTGAACAAAAACAGGGTTCTCTTAGCAGGGAAGTGGGGAGTAAAGAAGAAGGGAAAAGAAAAGAAAAGAAAAGGCAAGGCTTGTTTTAAGCCCTACAATACCTGACCCAATGCACTTGTGTTTTGAGTGTGTTTATTCGCAAAGTAAAAATCTCCATGGGCTGTGGGATCAAAAGGACAAGTGGGGCTGGTTGCTTCTGGAGGAACTAGAAAAGAACCTATTTCTTTGCCTTTTTTCAACTTCTAATGTTCACCTCTTTCCCATGGCTTGTGGTCCTTCTATCTTCAAAGTGCATCACCCCAACCTCAGCTCCCAGCACCACTGCCTTCTCCCCAGAAACAAAACTCCCTCCCCTAAATGCGGGCATATTTATGGCCCACCTGAATTGTCCAGATAATTTCCCCTTCCCAACATTCTTAATCATGTCTGCAAAGTCCCTTTTTGCCAGATAAGAGAACATTCACAGGTCCTAAGAATCAGCACATGGATCCATCTTTAGAGTCATTATTTATTCTTCCATAGAGTTTAACCGTGCTTAGACCCCACTCCTTGAAGATTTGTTTAGTGTGTTAGACAGGGCATGTATATTTTACGAAATATGTGCCTGATTAACAACCTCTGGTCTAGCATATGCCTTTATTCAGCCTATAGTAATTGTTGGTGATATGATCCTGAGATTTTACTTGGACATTTTCAAATGGTACTGTGAACATCTTGGTATTTGGATGCTCTGGGGCTGCTTGGGCAGCTATATACCAATGCATTGATTATCTCATTGAACCTTCACATGTGTCCAAAGCAGGCTCTATTCCCATTTTACAGATTGTTAGAGACAATGATTAATTACCCATGTTTTGTTAAAACCAGCCATGCGTTGTGTGCTGACAGTACAGACCTAGGAAACAATAACCCGGATCTAGATGCCTATGAAGCTTGTACTGACCTATGGTTGAGGGGCTTCGTTACAATCAGTATATTAAGACAATAGGTCTTGTAGGGGCTACTAAACCTCATGTAATGTTCTGTATGTTATGTTGCCATTGTATAAGCTAACGTTCCCACGTTACTTCTCTTGTATGAGCTAACTTTCCCATGTTCTTTTTCTTGTATAAGCTTCCTGGTGTCATGGTATAAAAAGGTCCTGTGAAATAAACTCGAGGCTGCAGTATTGACTGTCAGCCCTCCCAGTAATGACTTAGTGTTGACTTTGTCTTTAATCCTCACTCTCCCCTTTAGGACTGTTCAACTTTGTCGCAGGTTTGACAACAGATATAGGAATAAGCTCAGAGATTGTTCTGTCTGACCAAGGCCACGTGCCTTCTAGGAGGATGCAGATCCTGAATCCAATCCTAGCTCTTGTTCTAGAACCCGATGCATCCTACAAAACTGCTTGAAACAGCAGAGCAGGGCAGGGAGGAAATGTATATTAGAGCGAGCTGGCTTCCCAGGAACACAAGTTCATTCCCAGCCCCTGCACAAGCCAACATCAGAATCACTCGAAGAGTGGTTCATTCTACTGACACCTGTATTACAACTGTAGCTCATCGCTACCCAAAAAGGGTGACTACAAACACTAGTGTGGATGAAGGAGCAGCCTTTGGGGATTTGAGCTCAACTCTCTGCCCACACAGTTCCTCTCTGATTAGGCTGCCTCCCCCATATACTGTAGGATGCATACTTTCAAAAGTTGCGAACACGACTTGAATCAATTGCTCGTTATACTCGTTCCAGGCTACCATGGCAACAAGTGTTCATCCCAGCAGCTGCTCCAGGCAAGTTTGGCTCCCCCCCCCTCAAAGTTCTGCTTTAGCATTTGTGGCAAGCACCTCAGAACCAAGTCCTACTGTGGGGCAGCCTAGAGGCCAAGGTGACCTTAACCCTACTCAAAAGGACCAACTTGCAGATGAGATATTCTAGCTCCTTGATCAAGGGACTATGACATCCTGGATTGAGTTACTGTAAGGCTCAGTTTCATCTGTAACATGAGCATTTTCAGCAAAGTATTTTCCAAGTCTGTGAATTATGATTCATTAGAGGGTGTATTGGTTTCCTATTGCTACTGTAACAAATGAACACACAAAACTAGTGGTATAAAACACAGGTTATTTTACAATTCTGGAGGTCAGAAGTCTAAAATAGGCAGTAGAACTGTGTGCCTTCAGGAGGCTCTAAAAGAGAATCCATTCCTTTTCCTGCTATATTAGAGACTGCCTGTATTCCTTGGCTCATGTACCTGCATCGTTCTGACTTCTGTTTTCCATTGATACATCTTCTCAGAATCCATTCCACCTGCCTGTTTTATAAGGACCCACCTGGATAATCTGACCATGTTGACACCTGATCTTATCTGCAAAGTCCGTGTTGCTACGGAAAGGTATCAATAGCAGCAGGCTCTAGGGATTAGGATATGCTCATGGTGGGGAGTGTCATTTTTCAGCCTACTGCACAGGGTCAGAAAGTCACTTAAGTGCCTGTTGTTTGTGTTGCTGGGGATTGAACCCAGGGCCTCTCTCATGCTACACAAGAAATGTTTTTCGAAAATTCCATTAAAAATGCTTGAAAGTTTTCTGTTTCTAATATGCAATGGCATAACAATGTCAAGTCACACACAGAAAAGTTTGAATCTGAGACTGCTTTTTCATTAGAACAATGCTTTTTGTGCTAGAAAGCAAGGTCCAAAGAATAGCCTTGCATGAAGACAGTTTGAGCTTTGACCCCTATTACTCTAGAAATGCCAGACCTCCCATAAGGACAGTTATTTCCTCATGCCAGGATTGAGTTTTGCCCACATATAGATCTAACAAAATAATTTAGAGAGTATTGAATTTTAGCTCATGTATCACAAGATGACAAATAGACACAATATTCTCTCCTTGGCCTCAAGGTTTTTGAAAACCCCAAGAATATGACAACTCAGTGGAGAGATAAAAATCCAAATTTTAGAAATTTTCATTTCTATTTTTTAACCTCCCCCATATAGAGAGATTTAAAATCTTTATATTCTTCTTACAAAAACTCTGGTGTAGATCCAATTTTTTTTGTAGTTGAAGGATATGAGCAAATTTATTCTGTGTTAGATATCTTGAAGATAGTCTGAGCGCCAGTGTTAAGTAGACACTAGTCATATTGATGATATAATTGCAGCCTAGGAGAAGATAGGCACAATCAAGAAGACAGCCTCAGGAGGAGGCAAGGGTCAAGTATAAGTGGTGGGGAAATGGCTCCTGGTTCAAGTTTAACTATGGAGTCTTCATATCAGGAATGTTGTAATTATACCTAAGGAAGATAGAACCTTATAGCATGTTTTCCCTCTCCCCAAAGAGATCGCCGATATTTAACTGGTTTGGGACTCCTGAGGAGCAGTGAGTCAATCATTTCAAGTTCTCAGGGAAGGTGCTGACTTTTAACAGTCATTCAAAGTAGAAGATACTTGGAAGCAGAATAGATTTTCTTAGGAATACCTGGTTTCTTTCCTCAGAAAAATTTTGCCAGTAATTAAGGTTGGTGCTATGTTTTGGATGAGTGCCCCCTAAAGATCCAAGCATTAAAAGCTTGGTCCGCAGCGTGGCAGTATTGGAAGGTATGGTGGACCTTTAAGAGGTGTGGTCTAATGGCATGCCCCCTCCCAACTCCTGTCCTCTGCTTCCTGGTCCAGGATGTAACCCCTCACTCTAGCATGCACTCCCACCATGATATGCCATCATTATCTTAAGCTCAAACCAGGAGGATGGCCCAACCTTGGACTTAAACTTCCAGAACTGTGAAGAAAAACCCTCTTTACTTTGTAAGTAGCCCGTGTCACGTATTTTGTTATGACTGAAAGTGGACTAAAATAAGTGGCTTCCTGGACCCCTATCCTGGGTGAATATAGGGGGTAAAAGATAGATTTAAGTGTATTCCCAGAGGTGGGCTGTAGCTAAACTCTACTACTGAATGAGTGCCAGAGGATTCAGGTACAGGACTAAGGGGGTCAGAAAAGACCAAGTGTCAAGAAACGAGTTATAAGTGCCCAGGTTGGTTAATGCCCACATAGTACCTATCCACAGTCCTGTTGGCAGGCTTCTATTTCCACCCCAAATAATAATGGCTGAAATAATCCTTTAGTACTATCTAATCTTAAGATAGAAGGCAAGAGGTTTGCTTCAACTTCTTTATTGCAAGTTCAATTAGTGATTTAACATCATGGTTCTTTTCTTACGAAGGTAACTGATGAAGCCTACAGTTACCACCAAGCCTACTAAGGCAGCTACAGCAGCCACTACTTTAGAAGCAACATCTTCAGCAATGCTGTGATCTTCAGGGTTTGCAACATCTGGAAAGGAAACACATTAAAGTATTAAGGTCATGTTTAAGTAAGCTGAAGCCTGTTAAAGCTCCCTAAAGGACATGAAGTTAAGCCTCAGTGAGCTTCTGTGGGAAGTTTGCAGTACAGAATAGCCTTGTGCTGCGAGTCAACTTCATCCTTCCCTGCTCCACACCCTCTACGCTCCCCACCATTCCTGCTTGCTGTTTCTGATATCCCGTCACATGTCAGATGGTCTGATGGTCTGACACCTAAAGAGGGCCTTGGTCCTGGCCTGTTTAACACCTTGATGCTAACAGATATGGTTAATCATCCCTCAATTGTATCTCATGGGCTGTTAGGGATTTAAAGCAGCTGGATATCAAATTCTAGGCCCCAAAGTAAGACTGAGGTGAAGATACAGGGAGATAATGGGAGCATAATCTAATATAGACTGAAGCTTGGGATTAGCAAGTTAAAAGATGCTCATGCCTTTTGGACCCATCAGTCCTACTACTAGGGACATATCTTGAATTTCTTGTATAGTAGGCAAAGGTCCTTTTAAAGATCTAATATGACTTTAAGGATCCAATATGATGTCAACCACTAAGGAAGTAACCTAGATGTTCATGAAAGAGGACCGTGACTAAACCATGTGACTGATAGTTATTAGATGGTGGCTAAAATGAGTTAAGCAAGTTGTAGATCAGTAGGTAAAAATATGTGATACCACCTGCATTGAAGGTAGATTTCTGGAAGGGAATATGAGAGGCTTAGGAGAAGCCTCTGGAAAGGGAGCCAGTCTTTTAATCTCCCTTTTGTTTACGTTTATCATGATCATGTATTACACACGAGCATTGCATGTTCGACATAAAAAGCTAAGAACTTGAGTCCAGGAAGTGCTTCAGGCTTTAGAATAATTACCTCTGAATGAAGAATCATCTGACAACAGCAGAATGGGTCCTGGGAGACTGACTGTCACTTTGTTCTCTTCGGTGGCCCCTGTGGCTGGAGACAAATAGTTGAGTTGTGATTGACCTCTGGGAGTGTTTGAGAGGCATGTTGATGGAATAAAAAGCAGATGCTCCATGGAGTAAGTACTCTGCTTCATTTTGTCTCTGTGTAGGAGAGGTCGTGCCTCTTTCTATAAAAACTGGCATGGATTCTCAAATAAGTTACCCAAGGAGCTAAACAAGAACCTGCCCATCTTAGGCTTATCACCTAAGTAAAGGAAGATTTGGCCAAGAGGTCTCTTGGGATTC
>PVLC010022519.1:0-26662 GCA_004027655.1 Graphiurus murinus
ATAGATTTTTTAATATGTAGATGCTATTTTGATTATATTTATTCTAGGAGGATGGAAGGTCTTTGTCTTTTTTTATGCAGTACAGGGACTGAACCCAGGGTCATTCTACCTTTGAGTTATACCCCCAGGCCTACTTTGTATTCTTTATTTTGAAACAATCTCTTACTGAGTTGCAGAGGGCCTCACTAAGAAGCTGAGGTTAGCCACAAACACGTGATCCTCCTGTCTCAGCCTCCCGAATGCTGGGATTACAAGCGTGCGCCACCACGCCCGGCTTTCTTATTTTTAATTTTGAAACAGTGTCTCCCACACTGGCCTCAAATCCATGATCCTCCTGTCTCACCCTCCCAAGTACTAGGATTATAGGCATGTGTCATCACACTAGGCTTCTCTATTTATTTTGAAAAATAATTGTAAGAAAGTCCATTCTGGAAGTCTGGGTCTTATGGAACTAGAAAGCATTTGTGTGTGTGTTTGTGTGTGTGTGTGTGTGTGTGTGTGTGTGTGTGTGTGTGTGTGTGGTGCTGGGAATTGAACCTAGGGGCATTCTACCTCCAAGCTACACCCCCCAGTCCTATTTTTAATTCTTTATTTTGAAACAGGGTCTCACTAAGTTACAGAGGGCCTCACTAAGTAGCTGAGGTTGGCTGCGAACCAGGATCCTCTAGTTTCAGCCTCCCAAGTACTGGTATTACAAGCGTGCGCCACCACACCTGGCTAGAAAGAATTTTTTAATTAATTAAAGTCCATACATTTTTCAAATCTCCTTGTGTTTCCTCTAAAGTTCATATTCTGTACCAGGAGATTCCATTGAGGGTCTCACTCATGTTACAATTAATTGTCACATCTTCTTGGGCTTCCCTTGGCTGTGACAGATTTGCAAGCCTGCCTTGTTTTGATGGCCTTGAGAGTTTCAGTGAGTAACCACTCACATATTTTGTATAATTCTCCCCACTGCTTGTGCTCACCTGATATTTCCCCCACAGTTGGGCTGAGTTTATGAGTTTTGGGAAGAAGTTCATTGTATCCATCAGCATTCTTGTAGCCAAAATCTAAATAAACCAAGGAGGTAAAAGATCTCTACAAGGAAAATGACAAAACATTGAAGAAAGAAATAGAAGAAGGCCTTAGAAGATAAAAAGATCTTCCATGCTCTTGAATAGACAGAATAAATATCATCAAAATGTCCATTCTTCCAAAAGTGATCTACAGATTCAATGCAATACTCATTAAATTAGCAAAGTCATTCTTTACAGACATAGAAAAATCAGTCATTAAATTCATTTGTAACAACAAAAAGCCCAGAATAGCCAAAGTGGTTCTTAGTAAAAAGAATCATGCAGGAGGCATCATAATACCTGACTTCAAACTCTACTACAAAGCCACAGTAATAAAAACAGCATGGTATTGGCACAAAAACAGACACATAGACCAATGGAGCAGAATAGGAGACTTAGAAACAAATCTGCCCACGTACAGACAATTGATTTTTGACAAAGGGGCCAAAATCAAACACTGGAAAAAAGATAGCCTCTTCAATAAATGGTGTTGGCAAAACTGGTTAACCATATGCAGAAAAATGGAAATAAACCCCACTTTCTCACCCTGCACAATTCAAGATGGATAACTTAAAGGAAAGGAGATTTATTTTCTTATGGTTTCAGGCTCAGTACATGTTAGGCTAGGAATCACAGATCTCAGGGCATGGAGGTGGGAGGTGGAAGGAGGGCACATGGCTGTGTTCTTCTCATCATGGAGGCTGGGAGAGAGAGAGAGAGGAAGAGAGAGAGAGAGAGAGAGAGAGAGAGAGAGAGAGAGAGAGAGAGAGAGAGAGAGAGAGAGACCCTTTATATAATCCCCAAGGCTGCACTCCCATCCTACCAGCCTACTGAGTACTACCTAGGTAAACCCATTAAAATGGATTTATCACTTCTGGAATTACATCAACTCCAAACATTAAGCGAGCTCTTAAGGGGACATTTCCTATCTAACTGAAACAACCACAGAGGTGAGGAGCTATTCTTACCAGCACACATCAAGGACAGATGCAGGTCAGTGCTGATGTGGACTACTGTGGTAGTGTTTATTAGGCTTCTCCATTGTAAAGTTAGGTTTCTTTTTTTTTTCTCTCCTTTTCTCATATTGTATTCTTTGGAAATAAATCATTTTGCAAGGAAGCCCACATTTAAGAGCTGAGGAGCTACGTTCTACCTCTCTGAGGTCAGAAGAGCTACAAAACTTCTTTGGAATTCTTTTGTATAGAGGTGTTCTTATTCTCCTCTATACACTTTTATTTTGGTGTGTTGTAATTGTGCATCTTTCTGAGGCAGAGTGATAGGAACGTGCACACACACAACTCTTGGAGCTCATTCCTGTGGGGCCTTCCTTCTCTCCTCCTCCTCCTCATGCAAGTCTGTGAGATTGGAACTGGCTGTTCTGTATACCTAAGTAGCTTTATGTCAATGGTTACCTTCTTTACACCTCCCTCAGTCCCCAGTCCTCTCTCTCTAAACTCCCTCTGTCACCCCATTGGAATTTCTGCTCTCCTGTCTGATGTGACCCTTGCTTCCCAATTTCTATCTAGCTTTCACTTATAAGAAAAAAACATACAATTATTTGTTTCTATTCAGCCATAAGGAAGAACAAAATTATGTCTTTTGCAAGAAAATGGATGGAACTCAGGAATATCATGCTAAGCGAGATTAGCTACTTTTCAAAAATGAGTAGCTATATGTTTTCAATCACATGTTGAAGACCATTGTGGAGTCTTAGATACTTACTTAGGTTCTGGGTTATAACCTAATGTAATGTCATTTATTTAGTTGCTGGAGTAGATGAGTGGAGTTTTTTCCAGCTTTGGCCATAGAGAGCTTTTAAAATTTGCTCCTTTGTTTCTTCAGTGAACACATTGTTCCATTTTGTGAGCACTCTCTGATATTGTAAGGTGACCCAGGCTCGCCTTGTTTATTTCCCTGCTCCATCCTGAACTCGCCATTTCTCCAAAGAGCCCTGACTGCTTTCACTGAAGAATGGTATGAGAAACCAAGATTTTGATGCTGGGCATGCTACTCCCAGAATGAAGCATTTTTGAAGAATTTGCTTTCATTCAAAATATTCTGCCAAAGATCATTCGTTCTCGATAAATTCAAAATACAAAAGACAGATTCACCTTGTGTCTTTGGGAATTTAGGTTTTCCAAATTTACTGTCTCCTCAATTAATAAGATGATCTTTCCTCTTGTTTTGCAAGTAAATACTACTGTTCATTCTTCTTAAGTGTGCACATAAGATTTCTAAGGCCTGGCTGAAGTCTGATATTTGCTTTACAAGTTTGGGTTTCATCTGTTATTGTTTATCACCTAATCTAAAGGAGACTCAGTTTCTTCTTTCCAATAACTGTCTCTATCTTAATAATTATGTAACCTTTTGTCTTTATTCAAGCTGATTCTGATCCAGGGGAACTTCTTCAAGCTGATTTTGATCCAGTAGAACTGTTTTTTTTTTTTTTTTTTTTTTTTGGCTTAGCAACCAGAACTTTAGGCATCTGTGCAGCTGAGCTTTGCACGTAGGAAAGGTAATGCCTTCTGGATTGTTCTCCGTTCTTCCTGGTGACTCAGAACATTTGGCTGACCTTTCCAGTAGCAACAACAGCATTTTTCAATAATGTCTTCAGTAATGGACAACGGTGAATCGTAGGTCCATTTCTTGGATCTTGAGCTGAAAGTTCAAAAAGCTCAGAATCTTGCAAAGGCAGCAGATGCTTCTTTTTCTCCTTCTAGGTGTGTTATTTTTGCTCCTGCTCACACTATTTTTCATCTGCCACTTTCCTGCAGCATCACCGCATGAAATTACTTCCAAGACTGTATTTAATTACAGGATACAACCGAAACCACCCTATGTGCACAGTGTCAGAAACAGACCTGCAAAATACGAGACTTTGCTCTAAATTAAAAAATGGCTTTATATTTGTACATTTAGCCGTCAGGGAGTGTTGGGATACCACTAGAGTGCAAATGTCCTCTGATTCTCAAGCTCCTGATGATTGTGCAAAATTTCACAAGTGCCAGCAATTTCTTAGGCTGGGTTTCTGTCCATGTCTATTTTGGAGGAATATTACTATTAATATTTTTTCAGTATGGATAAGATCAATGGATAGGAGAGGTTGTGGAAAGGGGAGATATCAACTTCACCCATTTATTATTACAGTTAATTTTGCAATTAGCCTGGAGCGTCTTCCCAGGTATATGTCACTCTCCCCTGTAATTAATTCAATAAACACTAATTGAGCATCCACTCTGTTCCACATGCATACTGGGGTCGGTGCACAACACAGCTGAGGGAGAGAGAGAGCCTGTTCCCAGAACCTGCCCCTGATGCTCCTCGTCCTCAGCCCTGAGGGCCAACTCAGACATCTTTCTCTGGTTTAGGGCATCTTCTTTGAGAAAACTAGAGAGGCCAAACTGAACCAGCCTGGCTGCATCATCAGTGACTGAATCTCAAGTTTCCTATCGGCAACCTCCAACACCACTCTCCTTCTGTTAGCAGCAGCTTTTTAAAATTTATTTAGTTCAGGTTTGTTTGTTTGTTTTGTCTTTGTTTTACTGTAATCACCACTTGCCTCACATTTTACATGGAAACAGACCCAGCAAGCGATCATGAACTGCACATTTAGATGTGCTATATCTGCTGGCGCAAGCCTGCTGATCTGGCATTTAAAAATCCTTTGGTTTCATGCCAGACACGACAGCCTTGAAGGGAAGCGAGTGATTACGATGGCATTCACAGACAGAACTCGGAATGCCACCAGCAGAATGTCACTGCTCACAGTCATAGCTGGAGGCACTTGGGTAGGACTCACATTTTATTCAGAATGTAAGAATGCAAAATAGAGATATACTGTTAATTTTAAAATTAAACCTGATACATTTCAGACATGTAAAAGAATAAGAATAATAATAAGAAGAAGATCAACAACCAACTCTGCTTCCCAACCCTGTGGAGGAGGTTTCAACAGGATGAACGTGTTCCCTTGGAGAACACCACTACACTCCCTCCCTGGGCACCAGCAGTGTGTCAGGATACTGGACAAGAAAATTGGATTGGAAATTGCAAAGTGAGCTCTGTGAGTTGGCAGAAGGCAGACTGAAATTGGGAAGCTTCCACAGCATTGAACTGTGGGGTCCAGGCATAGTCTAGGACCAATGTGGTCATCACACATCACAGACAAGCACATGGAGTCCAGTCTTGGCTCCCAGCCCAAGGCAAGATTCCAGGGTTCTGGGTAGGATCACAGAAGGGCTTAGCTTTCCAAAGGCAGTTAGGGACGGGCATGCTGTGGTGCTGGAGTGGAAGGCAGTAAGCCATTGCTGCATTCATCCTTGAAGTCACAAGATGCTGATCATCATTACTGTGACGATTACACTTGTGTCCCCTAAGTTTACTGAAGCCTGGAGTGTTGTTGTCAACTCTAAGATCCAGAACGCAGCAGATGCACTCAGCTCTCCATATCTGTAGGTTCCCCAGCTTATGTTCCTCTGCAACGCTGGCTGGGTCTTTCTAGCACCTTAAGTATGGCAGTAGGACATCTCAAGGGGGCCTCTGGGCATCCTGAAGGCAGGGGCAAGGGCACGGGCAGCCAGCCCAGCAAGGCAGTCGGGACCCCAGGCTGGAGCTCCCGCTCACCTTATGATGCTGAAATTTCAAGGGAAATGGATTTGTTTCCTGCGGCTGATGTACAGCTTGTCAAAAACTGAGTGATAATACAGTGAGGATCCCTGGGTTCAATTCCCAGCACTGTAAGAGCAACAGACATTTATTATCTCTGGGAAGCCCTGAAAATTCATTCCATGCCAGTCTCCTAGGTTCTGGGGATCCTTGGCATTTGCTGGCTTACAGATGCAACCTTCTGACGTCTGCCTCCATTTTCGTCTTCATGTGACCGTCTTCCCTTCTCTTTGTGTCTCTCAAATGTCTCTCTTGCTTCTCTTATACAGATACCAGTTGTCAGATTTTCGGTCTACCCTAAATAAAGGATAATTTCATCTTGAGATCCTTAACTTTACCTCTGCAAAGACCCTATTCTAAGAAACGTCCCACCCATGTTGAGGTTCTGGGGAGCCATGAACTGGGGGGGGGGAGGCACTATTTAATTTACATCCGTGGAACTAAAGTTCAGCATATATTTCTGGGAAAAGATAAAGAGGACTAACAACAGGCAAGATAGCTAGAATAATAACATGAAAAGAAAATTATAATAATTCCTTTATTGGTCTGGAAATATTCTTGCAATCATGCTCAGTACTGTTCACTCTCTATTCATTTGTAGTCATTATATCATTTGTAATCTTTAGGTCTAATGACATCACGGTAGAGAGTGACAGAGAACTTGCAAGGATAAAATGTATGTGTGAATCATGTGAATGAAATACACATTACTGGGGCTGGGGGTGTAGCGCAGTGGTAGAGCACTTGCCTAGCAAAGTGGGAGGTCCTGGGTTCAATTCTCAGCACTGCAAAAAGAAAACTAAAACAAGAACAACCATCATGGATTCAAAGGAGAATTCAGCTTTTCATTAGTTGACTCTTCTTCAAAGTGGTGAGTAGGGAATTGCTTGAAAAGGGATTTATGTGCAAGGAAAGAGACATTAGCAGACACTCCCAGACCGTACGTGTCACTCTGGGGAACTTTGATCTGCTTTTTGTCTACTTTTCCCTTTCAGCCTGTGTGCCTCATGCATTCAGAGTCTGGCTGGTGCTGGGAACCCATGGGTTCATTGAAGCCATCACAGATGGGGTGGAAAGTGTTCTCCTCCCAAGTGACCTTCTAGAAGTTGTCTTCCCTGGTTCCGCTGTTTGAGGATTCTGGCCTGGATGGGGCAGGTTCAGGGGAGAAGACAAATGTTCTCTGTCTTCTCTGGGCTGGCTCTGACCTCTCTGGGCCATGGTTTACTTTGGGGACGCAAAAGACTTAGGTCAATCAGTTTATTTTTGGTGTGCTTAGAACCTCACTTCTGTATCCTAACTTATTAGTGCAAATCACATTGTTTAATTTTAAATCACAGTATTTAGTTTCAAATTGGTGATGGTGACATAGACCCACAGCCAATATTGACTGACTCCTTTCCTCAGACTCCATATATCTTCACTTCAGAACTCTTAATTAAAGACAGAGAGCAATGGAAAAGTTAAAACACTAGGAAGAGGGTTAGAGCTTGGGTTTAAATACCCCCCAGAGCTCATTCACTAGAGGTTACCATGTTTGCAGGTAGATCTTCTGGGAGCATGGCCAAGTACAGTGTGTGTGTGTGTGTGTGTGTGTGTGTGTGTGTGTGTGTGTGTGCGTGCATGTGTGTGCACTCCCCATGCATGCATGCGCTCCAGCCCCATCCAGCTGCACTGTCCAGTTCTGACCCTTTCCCTGACTCTTTGTTCTCTCTCCGATCCCCACCACCATGCCCTAAGGACCTGTAGCCAGTGTAATATGTGCCTATTGAAGTCTTCAGCTCTATGAGCAAATAATCTATCCTTCCTTAAGTTGTACGTGTCAGGGGTTTGGATCACAGAAGTGCAGATGCTGACCAAAACAAAGAGGCTTGGGGCTGAGCCACGTGCGTCAGTTGGCAGAGATGCTGAGCAAGGGCTAGCTCCCTCTAGGAGCTGGATGTCTTAGAAAGTTGAACACAGGTTGAACATCCCTATCTTTTTTTTTTTTTTTGTAGTACTGGGGATTGAACTCAGGGCGTTCTACCTCCAAGCTATACCCCCAGCCCTATTTTTTATTCTTTATTTTGAAACCGAGTCTCACTAAGTTGCAGAGGGCCTCACAAGGTAGCTGAAGCTGGCCACGAACCCGTGATCCTCCGGTCTCAGCCTCCCGAATGCTGGGATTACAAGCGTGCGCCACCACGCCCGGCTTGAGCATCCCTATCTGAAAATCCAAAATGATCCAAAATCCAAAACTTTCTGAGTGAGAACATACTGCCATAAGTAGAAATTTCCAAATCTGACCATGTGTGACAGTTCAGTCAAAATGCAGGTACATTGAGAATACGTAATATTATCTTCGGGCTATTTGTCTAAGATGTATGTGAAACATTGATGAATTACAAGTTTAGACCTGGGTTTCATCCTCAAGATGATATCTCACTGTGTGTATATAGATACAAATATTCACAAATATACAAAATATTGTGTATATATGTTTATGTGTATATATACACAAATATTCACAAATATACAAAATATTGTGTATGTATGTTTATGTGTATTTATATACAAATATTCACAAATATATAAAATTTTGTCTATATATGTATATATGTTACATATACACAAATATATAAAATGTTGTATATGTATATATGCAAATATATGCACAAATATTCATAATTATACAAAATGTATGTATATATGTGTATATGTATATATACACAACTATTCACAAATATACAAAATATATGTATATATACAAATATTCGCAGATACACAAAATATAAACAAATATTCCAAAAGCTGAAATAAATGTGAAAAATATTTAAAACTGAGCATTTTGAATAAGGGATGCTCAACCTGTACATATAGATCTTAGTTCCACACAAGTTGAACTGAAAGAATAAAACCTGGTACTTCCTAATTCCCCAAAAATGATATGTAGATTAAATTGCAACAGGAATCATTGACTTTGTCAAAGATAAACATCTCACGTTTGCAGCCAAGTCTGTGCATGTGTGAGACGTAATGACTGTACCAATATAGAGATGCACATAACTAGGACAGTAATATGTTTTCTGAGAATAATGTATAAAACATGGTCTCAGAATGGCACTGTGCCTCCTTAATTAAGGATAGCTTTTGAAATGAACATTTTGATATTACTTCCTTATTATGCACTTATATGGAAGCTTTACTCTGCCAAATTCCAATATGAATGAGATGAATGAAAAGCATATGACTCAAATTTTCCCTTCCAGTTGAAACATCATAAGGCAAGTCACATACTTTAGAATTGAGGGGGCATATAGAAATCCTACTCTCCAGGTACCTCATTTCCTGACAATGAATCTGAGGTCCAATAAAATGCACTTAGAGAATATTCAGATTCTATTAGCGCCTATTCATATTGTATCTGACAGGATATCAGAGATAGCAGGACTCTCTTTATCTCAGCCTGTGCTAGTTAAAATTCTCACAGCTATAATCTTAAAGACTTGACCATGTAATTTAGAGAGAGGAAGACTCGTTAGCTCACAGTTTCAGGGTTCAGCCCACATGAAGCCGGGGACCACAGATCTCAGGTCATGGTGGTAGGAAGCAGAGAAAGGGAGAGTGCAAAGTTTCACTCTCACATCATGAAGTCCAGAAGCAAGAGAGGGAGCGAGGGGAGGAGGGGCCATGTAAAATCCCCAAGGCCAAAGGTGAGCCCCAGGGACCCACCTTCTGCAGCCATACTCTGCCAGCCCAAGCCATCACCCAGAGAAAGCCATGACAGTGGATATTTCTCCACCGCTGAGATTACAACTCACATGACTTAACTATACCCACCCTGAATGTTAATAAATGAGCCACTTAGGGGATGTTCTACATTTAATTATAAGACAGCTATAAACTGGATGAAGATTCATGTCTTTTATTTCAACTCAATGTGGCTTCTAAGAGTCAAACTCAAACAATAGATTCAATTTCATTTTGCGTCAACTTAATTTATAAAAAAAAAAAAAAAAATTACCTGGAGTGCCTCCAAATGAAGGCTCTGTATGCTGCAAGGAGAATGAATCAAGTGGTGACATTAATTACAGAAACCTTCCTCATTTCAAATGTCCTGTTTTGACTCTTCTACAGGTGCTCTCACTGTTGGCTTCATACTGTAAACAGTTGGGAAGCCGCCGTCTGGGGTCCTGCCCTAGACATTTTGCTATAATCGGCATGGAGGTGGGTATTGGGCACCACAGTAATTTGTAAAGTGCTTCAGATAATCCAAAAGGCTGAGTTGAGAATGATTCATTGATTAATCCATTGATTCTTTTATTTCTCCTTGGTCTTCTGAAGCACAGCAGTTAAGTTCCATATAAAATTAAAACTTTGTAATATAGGCACTTGGGGGCATGTACCATCTACCTCAAGATTTTATATATATATATATATATATATATATATATATATATATATATATATATATATATACATATACACATATATATATTCAGTGTAGACATTCAGTTTGCTTTATGTCCAAATAAACTACTACCCCCCCATACACACACCAGTAAACAAGTACAGATTCTCACCAATGTTACTAAGGATAACCAGCCCTTTCTCTAGGCCCTGATAGTGTTTCTTCACCAGCAAATAAAACTTCCTTCTCTATTTTCTAACTGTAGCTCACCTTTTCTTCTGTTTCTTATTTAGGAAACGTGCACTCACGCTTATTATTCCAGGAACTTCAGAAGCCTGTGCTTAGCAGAGGGCCAGGCACTGAGCATCTGGTGACTGGAGAGATAGGCCCTCCCCTGCCTTCCCGTGTGGAGTGTGGATCCTGAGGCTCTGCCATCTCTGAGTCAGGATCCCTGCCTGTTGATCAGACACCCAGATGAACACCAGGGGAATGGCCTCTGAGCTCATCCTCCAGCCCAGATCTCTCTGCAGCCAATGAGCTCTCCAGATGATAAAGTTGATCATGTTGCTATTATTTTATGTTCACGAGCATGTATATCACTGACAGGAAAATGTATAACCTTAACCCAGTATGGCTTAACCCATATGACTTACTGACGTCTGATTTTAGCCCAAATGCACCATGACTTTCACGTACCCCACAACCTTCCAATGCTGGAGGACCACCAGCCACAGCCATTCCCCTCACTCATCTGCCTGTCAACCCCTTAAACCTTAACTTCTGTAGGTCCTGGATCTTGAAACCTCCCTCATGCCCTCAGGAACCTGCACTTTCTCTCCTCATGTTTGTCCCAGTGCCCTGAATATGAAGTCATGGTTTCTATGGTGGTTGTCATTCTTTCTGCTATTTCTAGTTGCTTTTTAAAGAAAAGAGTATATTAGGAATACCTTATTTCCACCATGCAATCCTGAAGTCCCTCTCAATCAGTGTTTGAGGTCTATGAATTTACGGCGCTTACAGGTTAAAGAGATTCCTCTGTCACCAGCCAATTGGCCATCTTTCTATATCCAGTATCACCTCATTTTCATGAATTTTGCCCTGTTAGCTTTGTACATCCACCACTATCACTCTTTTGCTTATTTCTTAGTCATCTCCACATGTCTCTTACTTCTACTCTACTTACTTACGTATCTATTACCTGTCCCTCTCTCTCAATATTTTTTTCTGAACCACTTGAAAATAAACTGCTGACCTCCTAAACACTAAAAAAAAAGGTTGTCTTGCTCCTAGATCTGCCTTTGCAAGTAATCTGTGCTATTCATTTCTGATTTATCTTTGCAAGAGTTCTTTTTTGCAGTGATAAACATATATGTTTTCTAATTGCCTTGTGATCTTTTTTTGAAGTTTCCTCTTTTGGTTTTATGGTAATCGTTCTTGTCCTTTATTTTTCATTTGACCTTGGAGAAGAGGATCACTGCATTCCTGGACATTTTATTTTAATTCATTACCCAGACAGTTTTAAAATACATGATCACAGACAAAGGAGATACAACCATCCTTCAGTGTCTACAGAAGGCCGGTTCTAGGACCTCCATCCCATTGGATACTAACAAACATGGATGCTCTCATTCCTTATGTAAAATGGTATGACGTTTGTGAGTAACCCACATAACTCATGTGCATCCTCCTGTACACCTTAAATAAACTCTATATGACTTACGGTGCCTAGTACCGTGTAAATACCATTCATATAGTTGTTATACCACATTACTTAGGGGCCAGTGACCAGAAAGAAAAGCCAATACATGTTCGGTACAGAAGAAAATTATTTTTTCAGATATATGGAGAAAAAGAGAGAAGGAATATAAATATATATGCATATATAAATATATATAATAAATATATGTATGTATATTCCTTCTCTCTCTCCATATATACTTAATATAATAATAAATAATGTATAATAATATATAATAATGTATTACATATATAATACATTATATATGATAATGTATAATATATAATAAATATATGTATATATTCCTTCTCTCTCCATATATATGTATAGAGAGAGAAGGAAAAATGTAATAAAGAAAAGTAAATATACACACATATACTCCTTTAGTTTATGAAGTTATGAAAATTAACTTGGTAGAAATAAATGGGTATATTAAATACATTTTTACATTATGACCCTTTCTATAAAGGTGCAGTCCTCAAATAACAGTTGTCTTGATTCAGGTGGGTCATCATTGTTCCACCGCATTAATTTTGAATTTTATGTAATCCTTTGGAAAAACAGAAAAAATAAAACCTTGAAGCCCGGACATAAGATGAAGCAATGTTTTTCCGAGCATGGTGACCCAGTGCATGCTGAACAGGTAATCAAAATGCTGGCCACCAGTGTCCACCAAGGGCAAGAGGAGGAATTTTTTTCAGAGATAAGTAGGAAGGACTGACTCTCACTCTGGAGTTCCTAGCATGTTTATTTGAGGTATTAATTAGAGCAGTGATATGCAATTCACCTGGGAGCAATAAAGCTAATCACAGGATGATGTTACCAAGCAACTTAAGAAAGGAGGAAGGTCCTTCACCAGGGCCAGGGCGTTTTAGACTTAGAAGCAACTCCGAGAGGATGCCGGGGCATGAGTAGACAGGTGTGGAGCACAAGTCTGTTATTACAGCTAATCATGGAATGGCCCTCAAAGGATCTATGTCAAACCCCGGAAGGAAAAAAGAAAGAGAGGAAATAGCCTGTTGGTGTCTACCTCAGGTGCTTAATGTGCCCCAGGCACTGGGGAAAACACGCAAACAGTAGGAAAACCTTGCTTCACAGAGTCTCAATCCAATGTCAACAAAAACCATTACGCAGTGGGAAAGTTCTGCAAAAATGATATAAAGAAGGTCTTTTTCAGAGCACCAGAGGAAGCACATTAGATACACTATTATTCCCTTTTTGTGCTTAATATATTCTGAAGTTGGAAGTGGGAGCACACCTCTAATCACAATACCTGGGAGGCTGAAACAGGAAATCGCAGGTTCAAATCCAGTCTCAGCAATTTAGTGAGACTCTCAACAACTTAGCAAGACCCTGTTTCTAAAATAATAATAAAAATATGAGAACAAAAACAAAAAGGGATGGGGATGTAGCTCAGAGGTAGAATGCCCCTGGGTTCAATCCCTGCACCACAGACACACACACACAATTATATATGTATAAAATCTCCTCAGGAGCACTTCAAATCTGCATTGGAATTCTTATTTTATTTCACAGTTTAGTCAGTTTGTTACAAAATTGTATTCAACCCTATTATTGAACATTGGGGTTATTTTTATCCTAATGCTACAAGAAATCACTGTAGCAAGGTGCGGTTTTGTGTTTGTTGATGTGAATCTTGCAGTGAGATTCCAAAGTGAAATAGCTGGGTAGAGAGGTAAACGCATCTGAATTCTTGTCAGAGGTGCCAAGTTCCCTTCTATTTAGTGTGTGCCTCTCCTCAGCCTTGCCAGCACCAACCAGTGGAGGAAGACTGAGTGTCTTGGTATGAACTTAATGTGCATTTCTTGTACTATGAGTCAAAGTAACTGTGAGAGTTTTTCTTTCACGTTCCCATTCTTTGTGCTCATTCCTTTGCATTGCCCATGGGTTGTCTTATTAATTTGGAGTTTAAGGAAGTCTTTTTTTTAGTTTTTGAAGTTCTCCAAATATTAAGAAAATTAATTTATTTTCCTATTAGATGCATTGGACATACTCTAAGATCATTTGTCCTTTGGCTTTGTTTATATTTCTGGTTTTCCTTTCAAGCATTTTCAAATAGAGTGAAATTACCAATATTCTTGAACTTGTGTTTTATTTACACAAGTTCAAGAATTAAATTCCCAAATATTTGAATCACTGTCATGGTCTGGATACATACTGTGCCCCAGATAAGCTCATGAGTTGGGCAATGCAGCCAGGCTGAGCTGGGGCGTGGCTAGGAGAGGTGGGTCTGGACTGTATCTGTCTCTTGACACCTCCTTTTGCACCCAAGAGCTGATGGTGGCTTTTCCTCCTCCACCATGTCTTAAAGCCCTGCCACCAACCCATTTTATCTGTGAGCTGGATGATCATGGACTGACCTCTAAAATGACGAGACCTAAAATAAATCTTTCTCTCTCTGCATTATGCTTGTCAGGTATTTTGGTTATAATGATGGAAAAGCTCAGTAAAAAAGAAGTGCATCCATATTTCTTCTAGAACTGGCATGGTTTCACATTTATGCTTGGGTTTTATTTTGCTATACGATGCCACAATAAAATGAACAAGTTTTCTGCATCCCCCTCAAGCCTATCAGGTCTTATCAAGATCTTTTATGAAATATTCATCGTTCCAGTGATTTGAGGTGCCACATTTTAATGGACAGACCATATGGTAATTTTGCCTTCTGGTATTCACATCTTATTTATGTAATTATTTGTTTGTTTGCTTATTTATACTGGTAATTGAACATAGGAGCCTTCTATCTCTGAGTTACACCCCCAAACCTTTTAATTTTTTTGCTTTTGAAGCTGGGTTTCTCTAGGTTGCTGAGACTCTCACTAAGTTGCTTGAACCTGCAATCCTCCTGTCTCAGCTTCCTAAATACTGGGATTACAGGCATGTGCCACCACATCCAGCATTGTATTCACATCTTTCTGTGATCTCACCCCTGGAACGTGAGCAGCACTTTGCTTCCACTCATTGGACTATGGAAAGAGTGACAGGAATTTATTCTCATGATGACCTTCTGTTATCTAGCAAAGATGGTGAGATACTTCTCTCATGGGCATTATGCCTTTTTTTTTTTTTTCACGGTGTTTTCCTCAATTGGTCAGTTCCGACTTTCCATTACTATTATTTATCTATTTTATTTAAAATATTTTAATTTTGAGTTGAGATTCATTTTTATGTCTATGACTACATTTTAAATTATATTTAGCTCATTTGAAAATATGTTGTTAGAAGTTTCTTTTGTTTTATGGTACTTTTTTATTGCTGTTGTTTCTATATTTGTTTGTCTACCTCCTAAAATGTACCTCCTTAATTTTCTCATATTTCTGTAGATACTGTAAGGATTCTGAGTTCTTTTTTTCAATTCAGGATTATTTACAGTGGATTTTGGCAGAGCAATAATAAGAAATAGTTAAATAGCAAATGAAAGCATGGCATGGCTTACTTAATTTTCTATTTTAAGATCATCAACCTGTGTTATTATGATGAATGTAATTCCTTTTATAAATGCACCCTTTGTTTTATCTAATTCTATGATTTTTTTTGTAGGCTCCATGTCTTCAGTGGCTGACACATTCCCATCTCTAAGGTGTCTTCCTGTCCCCAAGCATCAATCTCTCCCTTCTGTGACAGCCTCCCTTGCCACCACACACTCTGCAGGTCCCTCCCTTCCTTCCATCACGGAGTCACATTGAACATCCTATCACTAGAAGCCTGGACTTTAAGAAAGCCACCTGGGAGGACTCCGAGGGTACTGAGCATGTGTGCTGGCAAGCTGGAGGAACAGGAACTCTGGCTCCAGAGGGGCCAAAGAATTCGCAAAATGTCCACTGTGGAGGAAGCAGAACTTAGAAATGGTGAACTCGTTCATTTGGCTGAAGATATTTCCAAGTAGTGTTGAATATGTTACCTGGAGTGAAAGACATTATGCTTATGAGAATCCATTTGTATTGTATTATAGAAGAGGAGAGTGGAGATGTGAAATACACCCACAAAACTTCTTTAAGCCAGGCATAGTGGCACATGCACACCTGTAATCCCAGCAGTTGGGAGGCTAAGACAGGAAAATCACAGGTTTGAGGCCAGCCTCAGCAACTTAGCGAGACCTTGTTTCAAAATAAAAAATAAAATTAAAATGGGGCTTCAGGTATAGCTTAGAGGCAGAAAGCCCTTGGGTTCCTTCCTCAGTAAGACACATACACACACACACACACACACACACACACACACAGCTTTAAACTATTATCTATTTGCTTGATCATTTGCCCTCTCTTTCCTTTATTTGAAATGAGTCTTCTAGAATCACTTGCACTAGCTGGTGTTGAATATGGCAAACAAAACAGATACCTTCTTGTCACTTTACACCATGAAGCTTAACTTCAGAAACTATTCCCTGATTTTCCACTCGAATTTTCTAAAATATATTTGACCTCCTTGTGTGACTTTTGTCAAACATGGAACAATGGATCAGCATTTCTGAGATCCATTCCTGCAACTCCTAAAAATATTTGGTCAATGTCTTTGGAATATCAAGCCAAGAAAACTTATTTGACTTCAGAATTAAAAGAAAAAAAGACAAATTCCCCCAAATTATTTACCAGAAGAAGAAAGGAAGGAAGTAAAGAATGGAGAAAGGAGGAAAGGAAAAAGGGAAAGAAGAATGGAAGGAAGGAAGGAAGGAAGGCGAAGGGAAGGGAGGGAGGAAAGAAGAAAGGAAGGAAAGAAGAAGGGAAGAAAAGAAGGAAGGGAGGGATGGAAGGAACAAAGGAAGGAAAGAGAGAGAGAGAGAGAGAGAGAGAGAGAGAGAGAGAGAGAGAGAGAGAGAGAGAACAAAAGAAAAAGAGAGAGAGAGAAAGACCAAAGGAAGTCCTAAGGTTCCCATGAGAATAATTCTCAGTAGTGAAGTTGTGTGCAAAGTCTTCATGTTACTTACCTGAAAGCCAACAGTCTCTCCAGCAGAGGAATGGCCAGCTAGATCCCTGTGGGAAGCAATACAAATGCACTTAAAGTGGAGGAATCAGTGTTGATTCATATCTCAGTCCTCTCCCTTTCTAGACGAAACACTTTTCTAATTCTTCTAAATGTTAAGTCCCTTGTCTACAAAATTAGGACATGACTTACTTCAGAAGGTATTAGCCTTCACAACTCTCATACAAGCTGCATTGCTTCGAGAACTCTGTATGCACTTTGCAGTTTCCCCGACAACCAGGATGGCATCACCCCTTCTTCCCAAGCCACGCTGCCTTGGCCCCTGGGCTTCCTGGTTGCCTGCATCAATGCCTTGTTTCTTCCTGTTGATGGTACCAACATAGGTGGCAACTCCAGACTTCAAGCTCTCTCCCTTTGTTTTGGTTCTTACAAATGTGTAAAGACATAATTCCCATTAGTTTACTTTGATAACTTATTGATTTTTTGAATTTAACATCTTTGAGATATTTTGGTGTGAAGACTAATAAAATGACAGCTAAACTGGCAATTATATAAATTTGAAATAAAAGCTGAGAAACTCCTTGATGTCCATCTGTTCACAATTATATGCTGGATATTTGGAAGAAAAATGGCTCTAAGACTTATTTTAACTACATATGACTTTATAAACTATTAAAAGCTCATTGGAATTGGGACATGCAACTATACCTTTTATTCAGAAAATGACCTCAAATAACTGCCCAGAACTTATTACTTTAAGACAAAGGGCAGCCAAGCATGGTGGCACATGCCTGTAATCCAGGTACTTAGGAGGCTGAGACAGGAGGATCATAGGTTGGAAGCCAGCCTCAGCAACTTAGTGAGACCCTCAGCAACTTAGCAAGACCTTGTTTGTTTTTAAATTAAAAAAAAAAAAAAAGCTCTGGGGGTAGAACTTGGAGGTAGAATGCCCTGATTCAATCTCCTACATAATAAAAATAATGGAAGTAATAAAATAAAATAGAAATTTAAAAAAATAGACCCTCTGGCCAGATCCTCTCAAATAAATTCTTTGTTTCCATCATAGCTGTGTATTTCCACTTTTTTCATGTGCACATTCATTTCTCAATATCTGCAGCTAAATTTACTTTGCTTTTTAAAAGTGGTAAATTTGCAAAACAAGAAGTACAGTAAGAACTTTTCTAGGGAGTCATTTGGCAATAATTTATCCAGCTACTCCACTCCTTGGTATTTTAAATAGACTACTATAGGGATAACATGTGTACGCATCTGCATAGCAGCGCAATTCACAGTAGCCAAATTATAGAACCAATGTAGGTGTCCATCAACAGAAGAATGGATAATGAGGATGTGATATATACACATAATGGAATTTTACTGAGCCAAAAAAAAAAAAGTAAAAATTTGTATCTTTATTTTTAATGTGTGCGTCCATTAGGCAGTGTATAGTTGGATCTTATTTGTTTTACCAACTTTGACAGTCTCTTTCAATTGGATATGTTTAACCCAATCATATTTAGTGCTGCTACTGAGATGATTGATTCATGTCTGTCATTGCTTTTTCTCCTGTATAGCCCATCATGATGTAGTTACTTTATTCCTCTTTTATTACTTCTTTTTGTCTAAAGTAGATATTTTTTATAATAGCATTTTAATGCTCTTAATCATTTTTGTACTCAATGTTTTCCATGATGTTCTTTCTAATTGTGCTAGCATTTACCATATGCACACACAACTTATCAGGAATGATACCAGATTTATATTAACTAGTTACAGAGATTTAGAAAAGCTTTACTTCTACAAAGCTCTATGAGCTCTCCCTTTATGTATTATTATACAAAGTGCAGCAATGTATAGTACAAATTCAAAGATACATTGGAATAATTATTGCCTTATAGATTCATGTCTTCTTTAAAAGAAGTTAAAAGAATAGCCGGGCGTGGTGGTGCACCCTTGTAATCCCAGCATTCGGGAGGCTGAGACTGTAGGATCTGGGTTCGCGGCCAGCCTCAGCTACCTAGTGAGGCACTCTGCAACTTAGTGAGACTCGGTTTCAAAATAAAGAATAAAAAATAGGGCTGGGGGTATAGCTCGGAGGTAGAATGCCCCTGAGTTCAATCCCCAGTACCACACAAAAAAAAAAGAAGTTAAAAGAATAAAAAGGAACAGCATTATACTTATAGAGTTTAAACACTTATCTGCATTCATTTACTGTTTTCACTTCACATCATTTTTTCCCAGTTCAAGTTTCCCTCTGCTGTTATTTAATTACTATCTTAACAGCTTTATCCCATTCCGGCCCTATCTTTTGTGCTGTCACTGTCAGACACATTGCATTTTTACGTATAATTCCAACAATGCAAGGTGCAGAAAATGTTTTATGCAATCACTTTAAAATAAGATGAAAGAGCCGGGCGTGATGGCGCACGCTTGTAATCCCAGCATTCAGGAGGCTGAGACTGGAGGATCCGGGTTCGCGGCCAGCCTCAGCTACCTAGTGAGGCCCTGCGGAACTTAGTGAGACTCGGTTTCAAAATAAAGAATAAAAAATAGGGCTGGGGGTATAGCTCGGAGGTAGAATGCCCCTGGGTTCAATCCCCAGTACCGCAAAAAAAAAAAAAAAAAAAAAAAAAAATAAGATGAAAGAGAAATACATATGTAATTATAGTGTTCTTTATTAGTACTTCCATTAATTGTCTTTATCAACATTTTTTTTCATGTATATTCAAACTATTTTCTGGTGTCACTTTCTTTTAGCCTGAAGAAGTTCCTGTAGTATATCTTTTTTTTTTTTTTTGGCGGTACTGGGGATTGAACTCAGGGGCATTCTACCTTCGAGCTATACCCCCAGCCCTATTTTTTATTCTTTATTTTGAAACCGGGTCTCACTAATTTGCAGAGTGCCTCAGTAGGTAGCCGAGGCTGTCTGTGAACCCAAATCCTCAGGTCTCAGTCTCCCAAATGCTGGGATTACAAGCATGCACCACCACACCAGGCTGTAGTATATCTTTTAAAGTAGTGGTGTTAGCAATGGAGTAACTGGCAATATCTTTACTTCCTCTTTATTTTTGAAAGCTAGGTGTCTCTATTCATTATTTTGAATCTCTTCATATCATTTCCCATTACTGATGAGAAATCAGCTGTTCATCTTGTTGTAGTTACCGTGTACATGGTGAGTCATAGCCATGCATCACATGTGCAAATCTTACACATGAAGTCCTAGGAAGGAGTCCTAGTGCTTTACAATTTTTCCCTTTCTCTTTGGCTTTCAGCATTTGTCTAGGCAAACATCTCCTCATGTTTAAAAATAAATTTTTGTAGTTGGAGTTCATTCGGCTTCTTTGATGTGGTGATTAGTGTTCTTAATCAAATTCTGGGAGCCATCATTTCTTTGAATGTTTTCAGCCGTTATTTCTTTGGATATTTTCATGTCCCTTTATCTCTCATCTCATTTAACTTTTCCCATCAACTTTTGTTGTCCCACATTTCTCTGAGGATCTGTTCACTTTTCTTTATTTTTTGTTGCTTTGTGTCTTCACTCTGAATAATGATCCTTCTTCAAGTGTACTGATTTTATCTTCTGTCAGCTAAAGTCTGTTCCACCTCTCTAGTAATACTGAAGTTTTTTATTTCTTTTACTCTAAAATTGTCATTGTCTTTAAAAAAATGTGTCTGTCTTCCTACTGATATCTCTACTTGATGAATCATAATTAACCTGTTTATCTTTAGTTCTATCAACATGTTTGCAATGTATGCTTTTAAATCTTTGCTAAATCCCACCTCTCTCTTTTCAAAGGTAATTTGCATTTTCTGATATTTTTCTCCATATGTGGGCCACCATTTTCTGTTTCTTTGCATGCCTCATGTGTTTTCTTTTCTTTTCTTTCTTTTTTTTTTCTGCTTAAAATTAGAAATTCTAAATGATGTATTGTGGATATTGATCCTCTTCCCTATGGCTTATTTATTCATTTGGTGACTTGACTAATTCTGTGTATCTATTTTTTCCTGTGTTGGAGAGCTCTGGGAATCACCTCAGGATCTGAGGTAGGATACAAGAAATAAATATGTATAAAGGAGGTATAAAAGGAGAACAAGGAAAATTTAATCTTAATATGAAAGCCTGCAGCAAAGTTCCCCAATATCCTTACTTCTAGCCAGGCCTGTTAGTCCCAGATTTCTGGGGGGAATTTACAAGTATTTGAAACTTATTTTGTTAGTGTACTGTAATTTTACATCATAGTGAGGTTTGATGTGATGAAAACATACATGCCCTTAGCACTTCTGACTCTCCTCAAAGGGGTATCTGTTGAGCACATGAGCGATCCAGAAAGGTGGTAGATGATGGGCACTATATTGGAAACTCATGTATACAATACTTTGAACTGTTAGTTATCCAACCTAGGAATAATTAAGCAAGAGATCTGTCAGTTCTAGGACAGAGATCACACAAAAAAGTAATCTCTTTGGGTACTGTTGGCCACATCATTTGTAAATGGTTTAAAGAAGATAGTAATATCCTTGGGCACTGTTCACTGTCCTTGAATAGTTTAAACAAAGGAGATGTCTATTGAGAAGACAGTGAGGCTCCTTCAGGACCCTGCAGATGACCAAAACACCCTAAGTCATCTTGTTAACTACCAGGCGCATGCCATTTTCACATACCTCCTTCCATGCACCCCTTGTGAAAGCCTCCTGTAGTAGAAAATCTGTGAACCCACAAGAGACATCTCTGTCACTCTCTGGAAATGGCCCCGAATGTGTATTTTCTTACTTTCCTAAACAAATCTCTATGTCTCTGACTGGTACATGCTGACATTCTTTTACTTCATGTAAGCCAAGGACCACGCCAATCCTGAGTCACACACACACACACACACACACACACACACACACACACACACGGAATTACTCAGGACTCTTCACAGAATCAGCCCTTCTCTTGCCCTTCTCCTGAGACAGGCCTTCATAAGCAACTTCTCTGTCAAAGTTTATACATAAGTGCCCTTAGCTACTAATCTTTCTACCCTTTTCCACAGCATCTGTGTGGCTTAGGGACCCCTTTCCCTGTTTGAGGAGTTTACTATTTTGCCCCACATGCATCCCCTTGGAGCTAGCTAGAAGCTCAAATGATGAATCTCTGGTCACTCCTGGGAGGAAAATCCTTGGGTATTCAATGTCTTGCAGACCACTGAGGACCAGTGAGATTTTGTTTGAGCCTCACTCAGTAGGTGTTCCCTTGGGTCAGTTGCTTACTCTCCATCTCACGTATGACTCAAATCTCTAGTCTCTTTGCTCATGGATATGTGTGGCCAGGGAAATGCTTCTCAGCCTATTCTGTGCCCTGGCCTAAATTTAGCTCCTGAGACATGGGCACAGCCTTCAAAACCTCCAAAGTTGAGTGTGACCCCAAGAGTGGGCCTCTGAGCTGTCTCTGTCTCTGGAACTCTCTGTTGAACTTCCAGCTGGCCTATTGTTCTGCCTCTGTGCTAGTAGCATGAACCTACCAACTCTCTTAATTGCTTACCACTAGGTCTCCATTGTTTTCCATGATGTACTTGAACATGAACTTCTCTGGCTCTGTTCTCAATAAAGCCATTCATCCCTTTGGGTAATACTTTGAAGGTATTCTTCCCCATGACCTACCTTTTACTCTGGGGAAAAATCTGTGTCCTGGATCTGGGGGTGGGAATGCTTGTCTTCTTTTTTTGAAGAAAAGCCCCTGCATTATGTGTGAACTCCTGGAGAAGGTTGCACCTGGTTTCTGGACTCCTTTTTTTTCGATGGAACTTGGATGAGTAAGCTGGACTGGGAGCAGCTGGGACTCAGTATCCCCAGCCTGTAACACTTAGAGCAGTGTCTTTGTCCCCCCCCCCCAAAAAAAAGCATGGATGAGTGAATAGAGGGGGCCCAGTTTTCTTTCCTGCACATACCTGAAACAGCAACGGGTTGGGAAAGATGAGGGATTCTAGAAGCCTGTCCTTCCCTGGATGAAGCCGCAGCTTAGACTAGGAGCTGGGCAAAGAAAAAGCCCATGTCTCCTAGGGGTGCATCTTCCCTGAGTGCAATACCTACAATAAGACTGTCATTATCTGAAGATGCTGGGATGGAGTAGATAGCTCAAGTGCCACACTCTATTATTATCTATTATTATCAAGATTGAGTAGGTTTTCTTTTCTCCACTTTCTATATTTCTTCACTTGGGAAAGTTTCGAGACACTTTAAACTGGTGTGTGCGTGTGTGTGTGTGTGTGTGTGTGTGTGTGTGTGTTAAAATTTTGTATTTTTTCACTAGGGATGGGTCTGTTGAGCGCCTCAAAAGTCTGTTCCAGAGGTCCCCTCTGTTAGGTCGCAGTAAATCTGATAGTCAACTATGTAGTAGTGAGGTTGCTTTCTCCATTCATTAATCGCAAGCCATCAAAATGCCACCTCCTAACTAGACATGCTGCAATTCATTATACAGCATTTCAGAATCTAATGTGTAATATATATTGAAAGTGACTACATTAAAAAATAGCCAGTCACTTAACTTGCAAAGAACATCTCACAAAGTGCAGCGTGAATTTAACTCTCACAAAAATTTAAAGGTAATATTTTGACTTTCAATTTATGTCATTCATTTTATATTTAATTTTTTAAAGGAAGAGATATTGTCCAAGGAAGAATGGTATCCACAGCGACGGCTTGGGGGCCTATTACAGTACAAGAACATGCACACCTTAAAATCTGATTTGTTAAATTCACTCCATATTTAACAAAAATTTGTTTATTACTTGTTTATTCTATTTCTCTAAAGCCATTTAGTAGGTCAACACTGCTGCCAGGATAGATTTTTTTCCCCTTAGCTTACTCATCCTTATTCATGGTGAGGCTAGCACTTACTCTGCCTTGACTCCCTACTGACTTGGAAGAGAAAGGGTAGTTACTGAAGGGTATTGAGTGTTATTCATTGGAAAAGCAATTTTCATGAGTAAGTGAAAGAGAAAGGGCTAAGGCAACATAAAGAAAAGTATTAAAGAGCGCACCAGGCAACACCAACCTGTCTACTGAGTGAGATCTCCAGGGACTGGGAAAGTGTGGAATCCACAATTTCCCCTTAGCTGACATTCTCCTTAGTTCACATTTTGCTCCTTAGCTCCCGGGATAAATGTTTTTCCCCTTAGTTCACATTTCTCCTTAGACCACCAGATCATCAAAGATCCTTGGTGATCTAGTGATCTTTCCCCTATCCCTGCTCACAGACCCATGTCCTGCACCTGTCCACTTCTTTACCCTCTGGCTGCAGACCCTGAGCTGCAGACCCAGGCCTGGACATTGGTCCATTCTGTGTCCTCTGATCAGGTGCCCTTTCCCTGGTAGCACACCCACTTCTTCTTCCCTATCATCTTCTCTGATCACACATACTTTTCCTCTTGCATAACCTGGATCTGACTCCAAGCTGCACCTTTTTCTTTCTCTCTCTCTCTCCCTCTCCCCCTCTCTCTCCCTTTCTCTCTCTCTTTCTTTCCTTCTTTCTTTTGTACTGGAGATGGAACCCAGAGGCATTCTACTTCTGAGCTATACCTCCAGCTCAATTTTATTCTTTTATTTTGAAACAGGGTCTCACTACCTTGCAGACGGCCTCACTAAGTTGCTGAGGCTGGCTGCGAACCTGCAATCCTCCTGTCTCAGCTCCCAAGTACTGGGATTACAAGTGTGCACCACCACACCCGATTCAAGCTGCATATTTTCTATGTCCATATTCACCGTGGTCTTGTATGCTTTGTTTACATATTATGCCCAGTTCCTGGAGTGTCAGGATCTCGTTATATTGACCTTTGAGTACTCACCTTCTGCACAGTGTCTAGTGCAGAAGGACACATAGACTTTCATGAACTGAACTTAACCATTGTTATAGTTAGAAAATGTCCCCTAAAGAGCTCACTTCTTAACGTTTAGAACTGTTGTGACTGAGTCATGAGGGTTGTAATCCCAGCAGTAGATGAATCCATTGCAATGGATTGACCTGAGTGGTACCCTGGTACCTGGTAGGCTGGTTGGGATTGGGTGTGGCTGGAGGAGGTGGTCCCTGGAGTGAGCCTTGGAGATTATATATGGTTCCTCCTCCCCTTGCTCACTCTCTCTCTTGCTTCCTGCCTTCATGACGTGAGCTCAGTCTATATGCCCTCCCTCTGGCCTCCACTCACAGTCCCCAGCCTGACATGGACTGAACCTGGAACTGCGAGAAAAGAAATCTTTCCTCTGAGTTGCACGGTCAGTCTTTTAGAGAATTGTTGCAAGGATGTTGACAGGAACAACAACCAAACTTGTCAGAAGTGGGGCTGAGAGGGACACTGAGGCATAGGAGGCAGCCTCGGCCTGTGAGGAACTTATGGTGGGAGTCGGTCTGAGAGGAGACTGGGATTTGATCTGTGTGAGACCCTGCGATCTAAGGGCAGCCTGGCTCCTTCCACATTTCCTTGGACACCATTGCAGAACTGAGGGTTGAGTGTTACAGAGAACCCAATTCGAGCCGCAGGGGAGGTCCACTGCTTTCTTCTAGTCACATCACCAGCTCCTAGGAAGACGGCGAGGGCCAGGTGGCTGCAGTTGGGGGTGTGGGAGAGAAGACACCGCCTAGGGAGGTGGAGGGCACAGAGCGGAGAGACAGGCTTCCCACAGTTCACCCGAGGGCCACGCGTGGGTGAATTCACCTCCAGAGGAAGGTCTGTGGTGGACTCAGGACTCGGCCTAATCAAATGACTCAACTGTGGAGAATCAAAGAGTCAGGAGATAATGCACGTGATGTACTTTCACAAACTTATCAATCATTAAACTAAACTCGAGAAGAAGGGAGGGCGAGGGAATGGGGGGGGGTTGGAGAAGGATTAAATGAGAGATGTGTGCATGTATGCCTTTACCAGCTTGTACCTCACAAAGATGTATGATCACAATGCACCAAGAAAATAAATAAATACATAAATAAAAAAGAGTCAGGAGAGTTCTAGGGTCTTTGGACTCCACAAGTCCCTAGAACATTTGTTCAAGAGAGGGAATCGATGCCTGGTCATAAAAGACCCTTAGTGAGCAGGCCATCCAGCAGGACACAGCGACGGATGTCTCTTCCTTCCAGCTGGGGCAGGGAGGGAGACCCGGCTTGGAAACAGTCTCTGTCCCCTCCATGGAGAATCCTTCACTACGTGTGACACTGGAAAGAACAGGAAAAGCAGATGACAAGAAGAAGCTGAGGGTTTACGTGATGCTTCAGGAGACCGGCCTTTGGCACGTGGGCCGGGTGCAGCGTGAGCATGGCCAGGGCTCGGCGCCATTCAAGGAGAAGTTTTACCAAAGCTTGGGGTTCGTCTCCGTGGGATCATTTATCACTGCATCTCTGTGCTGCGTTGTGGAGCCAAAGAGCTGTGACCAAGTCCCAGAAAAGACAAAACTGGAGAGTTTCTGGGTGATTGTGGTCAGGCCCAGAAATGTCTCTTTGTGTATGGCAAATTATCAAAAACAAATGCAAATTCAAAATCAGCTGTGTGTGTTTCTTTTTAAAAATTATCTGCAGACAGATATTGAATTTACTTCTGACACGTTTTCTTCCCTGTGGAGTCCACACTTTCCCAATCCTTTTAGATCTCCATCAGTAGTCAAGCATGGTGGGAGGGGCTTATAATCCCAGGACTTGGAAGGCTGAGACAGGGGAACTGCAGGTTCGAGACTAGCCTCAGCAACTTAGTGAGGCCTTTAGCAACTTAGTGAGACCCTCTTTCAAAAATGAAAAATTAAAAGGACTGGAGTGTAACTCAGAGGTAGAATGCCCCTGGGCTCAATCCCTAGTACCACAAAAAGAAAAGGGAGGAGAAGGAGGAGGAGGAGGAGGAGGAGGAGGAGGAG
>PVLC010022520.1:0-11003 GCA_004027655.1 Graphiurus murinus
ATTCTTTATTTTGAAACCGAGTCTCACTAAGTTGCGGAGTGCCTCACTAGGTAGCTGAGGCTGGCCGCGAACCCGGATCCTCTGGTCTCAGCCTCCCGAATGCTGGGATTACAAGCGTGCGCCACCACGCCTGGCTCCCCAGCCCTATTTTTTATTCTTTATTTTGAAACAGGGTCTCACTAAGTTGCTGAGAGCCTCACTAAGTTTGCTGAGGCTGGCTTTGAACCTGCAATCCTTCTGCCTCAGCCTCCCAAGTACTGGGATTTCAGATATGTGCCAGCACTACCAGCCAATTTCCCATCTTAACCACTTCTAGATTTACAATTCAGTAGTGTTAAGTACATTCATATTGTCAAGCAATGAATCTCCAGAACCTTTTCATCCTGTAAAACTAAAACTGAATGCCTTCTAAACAACAACTCCCCATTTCCCCTGCCTTCCAGCCCTGGTAACCACCATTTATTTTCTCATTTTTAGGAATTTACTCTCTGTATACCTCATAAAAGCAAAACCGTACAGTGTTTGTTCTCTGGTGACTGGCTTTTTTCACTTGGCATGCTGTCCTCAAGGCTCCTCCATGTTGCAGCACGTTAGCGCCTCCTTCCTTTTTAAGACTGCATACTGTTCCATGCTGTGAATGTGCTGCACTTTGTTTATCCACTAGCTGGTGGACGCGTGACTATTCTGAATAGTGCTGCTATGAACGTGAGTTGCAGAAGTGGTCTTTTTGTTTTTTATTTATTTTCCCACCAGGGCAGATTTGGGAAGTGTCTTTGCATTGAAACACTCAGAAGTGCTTTCTATTCTTCCTGCTGTGCTGAGATCGACCCAGGGCCTTGTACATGTTAGGCAAGCACTGTACATCTGAGCTACATCCCAGAGTGTATTTGGTATGACTGATTAAGCTAATTGCTTACTTTGTTCACTCTAAGTAGTGAATACAATTAGAACTTTCTAAACCAGGTTAAAAAGCCTGGAGAAGAGAGTAGGACAGGTGCAAGTACAGGTATCAGCAGAAACTAATGGTTGCTTATATTTGACAGCAAGGATGCTTAAATTATACTTAGGAGTTGTTTTTTGTTGACAGCTGGCTCTAACTCAGTGGTTTTTAACTGGGGATGATTTTGTCCCCCAGAGGGCTTTTGATAACTCTGGGGACATTTTTGGTTTTTACAATGTGGAAGTACAGGTGTATGCTACTGGCTTCTAGTGGGTTGGGACCAGAAATGGTACTAAACATTCCATAATGCATGGTAGCCTTTCCCCTTTCCCCCACCAATAGTCCCGTGATTGAAAACCATGCATGGTAAAGCAACAGAGGCGTTAGTGAATAGGTCAGTTTCTGGGTGAGAGGAAATAGGGCAGTTAGAGTGAGGATCTATATAGGATCCAGTTTATGAAAGGTCTTAAATGTGAGGCTCAACCATTTGTCTTTTTCTTTGTAGATAGGGAGCCACTGAAGGGTAGATTTGTTTGGGACCTTATTTTAAATGAAGTAATGGGCATGCAGGGAGGTAACTCAAGAGTGTTATTTTGGCAACACTGAGAGAGATCCTAGGTGGACAGAGTTGGGAGACTGTAGTAATAGTCTAGTTTTAGCTATGATAGTAACAGTGTAGGGGACACTAGGAAGGACGGTGATGTGAGGGAAGTTCAAGGGAAGACTTGACAGGGCTTGATGGCTTCATTATATAGTTTATAGCTAATTACTTAGACCAAGAAATGACAGCTGCTCAAAGCAGAGTTACAGCACAAACAGATGTTATGTGAGGATGTTTTGCAGTCTGTCTTATGGATCCAATTCAATTTAGGCAGGCTGGAGGCCATGCTAAACTATGCAGGCATTTGATGCTACAGTCCAACAGAACTACTGCAAGATAGACTTATTAACATGCAATCCAAGTATGAATTATCTCTAAAGAAGGAGCATTCCTCTTTGCCATGGTGTCTCCTTTAAAGTCTCACTATAAAGGGAAAAAAGAAAAACAGAGTTTAAAAAATTCCATCTTCTATTTTTCAGACATATCCAAACAATTAGGTTTAATAACAAAATATAGGCAATCAGAGAGATATTTGAATGGCTTTGATATAAAAATAGAAGTTTTTTTTTTTTTTCTTTTTCTTTTTTTCAGTACTGGGGATTGAACCCAGGGGCATTCTACCTTTGAGCTACACCCCCAGCCCTATGTTGTAGTCTTTATTTTGAAACAGGGTTTTACTAAGTTGCGGAGGGCCTCACTAAGTAGCTGAGGCTGGCTGCGAACCTGCGATCCTCCTGTCTCAGCCTCCCAAGTACTGGGATTACAAGCATGCACCAGCATGCCTGCAAAGCTTTTCTTTTCTTTTTCTTTCTTTTTTCTTTTTCTTTTTTTTTTTTTATCAAGGATAGGCTGCAAAACTAAATGTGTTGTCTGTAGGGCCTTTGTTAGAGAACCTGAAGACATGTACCGTTTCCATTGGTGCTTTTGAAATTGCTGTCATTCACTTACACCCATCAATCTCATTTTCCCAAGTGACTTTCGAAATTGAAAATTCAACCTTAGACTTCTGGGGCTTTAGAGGTGTTAGAAGCCAAAGAAAGGGGGAGGAAGATTCAGCCAAATCTCCAAGGCAGGATTTTGCAGACACAGGACCAGAACTAAAACATAAATGCTATTCTTGGGTAGTTATTATTCCTAGTGCCCCTCAGGTTTATGCAAAAATGTAAACCGAAGAAATTGTTTAGATATCCAATTAATGGGTGGGTGTAGTATTGAAAAAAGAAAATGTTACTTTCTATCAATTTTTTCATCCCAACCCAGCACACAAGTTTTTCCTTTTCTGTTTTTAGTCCTACCTCTTCTTTTAGAGTTCATTTTCCTTAACCTCCCTCCGTGGTCAACTGGCCACTCACTGTTGTAGGGTCATATGGTATTGCTGGCAGTGTGTATACATTTAAAGACATGCATTGTGTTGGGGCGATAAAGAGGCGCTGTGCTTGATGGGGCCAGGGAAGCTTTGTGCTGGAGATGAGCAGGAACTGGGTTGATGAATGGTTAAAGTGCATAGATGTGCAGGGAGGAGCTGGCTCCCTGAGTTGGGGAAAAGCTGGAGGAGAGGCATGGGTGTGAGAGTTCACTAAGTATCTGCAACTGTCCCGACTATCCTGGAAGCATTTGTCTATTGTCCTGGTAGCCGATCCAGGTTAGTGTTTGTCCCAGATTTTTCATTTTTAAATGAAGTACTCTTTTTAGTAGTTACATAGAAAGAAGGCAGGATAGGTTTCATAGGCATCTACTTTGTTCTTCCATCTTCTGCCTTAGTCACATCTGTACTGTGCTGAATGCATGTATGGCAGACAGAGCTTTCACTTAAATTTGAAGGACAACAAGTACTAGCCTGGCTTCCTCACTCGCACCCCAACCTTTTCCAGATGCAAGTCAATTAACATTTCCCGTCCAAGGACAGCATGTAGGATGCTTGCTGGTAAAACCAACTCTGCTTGCTTTAAGTGGTTAAAGACAGCTAACTTCTTCAGCCCAGTATATAACACGAGACCATTTACCTGTGAGACGCATGGAATTGTGTGGCTGCCAGTTGACAGGATTAGTGTGAAATATGAGGACTTGTAGGGAAGTGCTGTGGTTTGGGTCTGGAATGTCTCTGGCAAGCTCACGTGCTGAAGTTTTGCCCCAGTGCAGCCACGTCCAGCGGTGGGGCTTCTGGGAAGTGAGTGGGTCCTGAGGACTATAACTTCATCAATGGGTCAAACCTTACGATGGATTAATAACTTTTTGTGTGTGTGGTATTGAGGGGCATTCTACCTCCAAGATACACCCCCAGCCCTATTTTACTTTGAAACAGGGTCTCACTGTGTTGCAGGGGGCCTCACTAAGTTGCTGATCTTCCTGTCTCAGCCTCCCAAGTAATGGGATTATAGGCATGCACCACCACGCCCAGCTTGGATTAATTGAATTGACATCTGGAAGTGGGTGGAAACTATAAGCAATTGGGGCATAGTTGGAGGCAGTAGGTCACTGGAGGCTTGCCCTTCTGAGCTATATCTTGTTCCTGGATCTTCCTTTTTTTTCTCCCTCTCTGCTTCCCTGCTTCTATGAGCTCAGCAGCTTTCCTCAAGTGCCCTTCCACCAGGTTGTTTCTGCCTTGGAACCAGCCACACATCAACTGAAATCTCTGGAACCAAAATAAATGTTTTGTTTCTGTCAGCTACTTTGGTCATAGCAATAGAAATCTAACCCAGGAAGAGAGGCAGAGTGGTCCTGCCATGGATGAACAACCTGGAGAGTAATCTGAGTTCTCCTACTGAAAGAGTTGTATTTTATTTTTTATCTTGAAACAGGGTGTCACTATGCTGCAGAGGATCTTGTTAAGTTTCTGAGGCTGGCTGCAAACGTGCGATCCTCCTGTTGCAGCCTCCCAAGTACTGGGATTACAAGCATATACCACCATGCCCAGCTGCTTAGTAACTTTTTATAGTTTATAATCAAACCTTTTGGCAGCAATCATCTGTAAAAATCAAACAAAGAACAGTTTTAGAGAATAATTAAAAACTCAGCTAGGCATGATGGTGGCACTCCTGTACTCAGGAGGCTGAGGTCAGGATGGCCAAGTTCCAGGTCAGATGAGCAACATAGACCATATCTTAAGATAACATAAAAAGGGCTGAGGTTCAGCTACCTAGTGAGGCACTCCGCAACTTAGTGAGACTCGGTTTCAAAATAAAGAATAAAAAATAGGGCTGGGGGTATAGCTCAGAGGTAGAATGCCCCTGAGTTCAATCCCCAGTACTGCCAAAAAAAAAAAAAAAAAAGGGCTGAGGTTAGCTCAGTGCTAGAGTACTTACCTAGCATTTAGGAGGCCATGAGCTCAATCCCCAGTACAAAACAACCAAGAAACACCTAAAAAACCTCAGTTTGCATTTGTCAGAGAGTTAAAATAAATGAATGTTATAATCTCACACAATGTAGTTGAAATTTCCTCTCCACCTCAAGGACCATAGAAATATCACTGGCTACATGAAAACCAAAAAACCCATTTCTGAAGAAATATTAACATTTACATCAAAAGTTAGTTTTCTTTTCCTCCCTTCCCTTGCTCCCTTGCTCCCTCCCTCCCTGCCTCTTTCTTTCCTTCCCTTTTCCCTGTGAGCTACACCCTTAGATCTTTTATTTTTTTATTTTGAAACAGAGCCTACTAAGTTCCTGAGGGTCTCCCTAAGTTGCTGAGGCTGGCCTATCTAAGCCTCACAAATACTGCCATTACAGGCACGCTTCACGATACCCTGCTTCATGTCATTCTTTAATGCTTGGCTTTTTATCTAGAACAAATGAAAATGAGCAAAATTAGTTTAGAAGATTAGTCAATACCAAATTTTTCTTGTGTATACGAAAGATGAGGTCATAGTTACTAATGTACTAGATCTCTTAGCAGAAGTACTCTGTAAACAGTTGAATTTGCCAGTTTTATATCAATGATATCAGATGTTCCAAATAGAAAATCCATTCATTTATTTCTCATAATGGGTTGATTTTTTAAAACCTAATTAATGGATTCTAAATAAGTTTTGAAAATTCAGACTGGCATAGGGGAGATACTGATATTATTGTAAATGCTATTATAAATTCACTTAAAAAGTTAAACCTTGAAGGTAGAACTATTTGCTTTAGTTATGGTAATAAAGATATAAATGACACAAAATAAGTAATTTTAATGCATTTTTATTTTCTGGTAAATAGTTTTTTTTTTTTTTGAAAATGGCTTTTGAATAGACTCATAAGTCCTCTGATATAATAAAGCCAATTTGTTGGTCAACAGTTGGTTGGTCAGTAAATCAGTTTTTTAGAACTATATAATTTAGCCAGGAGTGGTGGCTCATTCCTGTAATCCCGGTACTTGGGAGGCTAAGACAAGAAGATCGCAGTTTTGTGGCCAGCCTCAACAACCTCATGAGGCCCACAACTTAGTGAGACCCTGTTTCAAAATAAAGAATAAAATAAGGCTAGGGTGTAGCTCGGAGGTAGAAATGACTCTGGGTTCAATTCCTAGTACTACAAAAACAAACAAAACAACAATAAACAAACAAAATTTAAATTATGCTTGAACCAGGTATGGTGGCACATACCTGTAATCTCAGTACATGGGAGGCTTACACAGGAGGATCACATGTTTAAGGCTAGTCTCAGCAACTTAGTGAGGCCCTGTTTTGAAATAAAAAAAGAAATAAGGGCATGGACAGGAGGAAGAATAGCTCAGAGGTTGATCGCCCTTGGGTTTAATTCCCAGTACCACCAAAAAAAAAAAAAAAAAAAAAAAGGAAATTGACCTGTTCACTTTCAAGTATTGCAGTTTGGACATTATGTTAGTATGTTATGTGGTTGCCTGAGAAAGCACTATCCAGGGCCCGTTGTGTACCAGACACGGATGTGGTAACCTATCAGCAGAAAGCAGAGTTTATGCTAGGAAGTGATATGGATAAAGCTAGTTTGTAAAGGGCCTTAAATGTCCAGCATCAGGGTTATCTAACTCTTTGGATGTGGGAGTTTATTGTGGCTTTGAATAAAAGAGTGTATGACTAAAGTGTATTATAGAAAGTTTAAATAAGGATGAATGCCAGGGTGAGGATCGGTGTCTTTAGCCGTGAACATGAAAAAGAACAGGTTGAAAACTTCTTACAAAGGAAAATTTTCTGGGTTTACTCATTGGACTGGCAGCATTGAGGAAGACCTTAGAATCAAAGAGGATGCCATCTTTCTCAGTTGTATAATTAAAAGGGAAAATGTCTGTTTTTTCATGTATGTGTGTGTGTGTTGCTAGAGCTCAAACCCAGGGCCTCACACTGCTCTGTCACTGAGCTAACATCCCTAACACCAAAATGTCTCTGTTGATAGCCATATGGAATTTAGGAGGAAAGGAGAATATCTCTTGCAGGGAAGGGGATGTGGATTTGGTTGTGATACATGTGGGGACAATGCTGTATGCAAGCAGAGATGGTGGATAGTGCCTTGGAGATAAAAGCCTACGTGCCACTCCAAAGCAGGGTCAGAGCTATGAAATAGCTCTTTGGGCTGGGTCAAAGCTGTGAAATAGGATGAGTTCTTGACAGAAAACTGCATTGAAAGAGAGCACTACAGAGTGTCCTAAACTGAGCATCTCCAGCACTTGGAATAAGTAGAAGAACGGTACCAGTAAAATATGAATCAAACAGAATACAATGGAGTCTTGGCCAGAACAAAAGACACCCATGGAAGGGGTTCATGGAAATTAAAGGAAGAACAATGTCAGCAAGTGATGTCACATGTAGTGACAAAGTTCAAAGAAGGACAAGAAGACATCATTGGTTTGAGCTCACCGATGATCTTCAGAAACAGATTCTGGAGATGAACGAATGAGTGGGAGGTGAGGAAAGAGATGCGTCTATGGAGTGTTCATTCAGAGGCACGTCAGGATGGTGAGCGTCCAGTGTAGAGTGTTGAGCGCAGCATGGCCGAAGGGTCGAGGAAAGCCTTTCAGAATACCAGACACCTTTATTTGGTTGAAGACAGAAACAGAAAACTCCAGTGGATAAAGGAGAGGACAATCCAGTGGAGAGAGTGTTATAAAGAGAGCGGAAGATGCCTTGGGAACATCATTCCAGGGGAGAGTGGAATAAGAAGCGATGAAGGGGTTAGCTCCGAAAGGAGGAATAGTGTTTCAAATGAGACTAGAAGGAAGATGAGAGCATTAATAGCATAATAGGAATTTCTGTGTATTAAGCATCTTTATTCTAAGCTAGTATATACATAAGTGTAAACTTTTTGCAAACCATTTTGAGGTGAACACAGAAGAATTGTGTAGACAGGGACTCTTGCTGCCCAGTGGTTTATGAGTTACATGAAGAAAGGAGGTCTGAATACTGTCTGTAACCAGGGGAGAGGAAATAGGCAACATGCTTTGTGTGCCTCGGGGTGCAAGAGGATGTGAATTGTTAGAAAAGGCCTGGTGGAGAAAGTGAGTCCAATGAGGACTAGGAGGAGTGGTTGGGATTTGGGTAGGAGGGAAAAAATTGAGATAGTGTGTTCCTGGAAGGAAGACTAGGAGATGTAAATACCAACCATGTAGAGAGCAAGATTTCTTGTTACTCTTAAGTTTTGACTGTTCACATTTTATTCAGTTATAATAATAGCAGCTAGTGTTGAGTATTTACTCAGTTCCAGGTACTGTCCTATAAGCACTTTGCATATATTTTTTGACTGTTTTTCCCCTCATTTCATAGATGAGGAAATGGAGGGGTAAGTAGTTTGTCCCAGGTTGTACAATGTATGAGGGCTGGAGCTGGAATTTCAGCCTGGGTGTTCCAGTTCCAGAGCTTTTGCTCTTAACCTCGTCACTGTTTACCTCTGGAACATATCATGTTAGCAAGTAATGACCACATTTGGTTGAGGCCAAGTTATGGAGAGCCCAGGATACCAGACTGTCAGATTTGAGAGTCCTCGGGGTTTTCATCAGAAGCAAAGTGAAGTAATAGGATAGATGTTTGGGAACCATCCAGTAATGATAGTGAGTAAGTCTCTTTGAGACCAGGGAATTACAGAGGAAATGAGGCCATCCTCCCAGCCTGTTGATACATACATAGAAGACCAGACTTCTGTGATACAATTTTCTGTGATTTTAATCATCTTGAGGCCTTGTACCTTGCTCTTTCTTGATTTGTAAATGTTCTCTTTCTTTGTAGTTTTTGAAAGGAGAAAATATTTTTACTGGAAATTGAGTTAGCTAGTTTCTGTCATGCACTTGTGTTACATGTGGTGGGAAAGCTCAAGGAGGTTGGTGCGCACATTCCAATGGAAAGGACAGGATGACCATATGTGAATACTATGTGCAGAAAAAAGAGATTCTTTCCTTTTTGTCGTTCCTCTCATATTGGTAAGCAATAAAAAATGAAACTCCGAAGGTCTAACTTGCATAACTGCCAAGAAATACGCACACTGTGATAACATCTGGGCTGTAGCTGCGACTGGAGTGTGATGGGGAGGGCAAAAGCTTTCCTGCCTCTAGGAACTGCAGGAACATACCATAGTGAATCTCTTCATCGTTCTTAGCTGGTGTAAAAAATGGAGATTGCTCTCTCAAGTTAATTTATTGTTGGGAGAAGTAGAACCAATATATGTAAAGGGCTTAGCATATTTCTGGCCCATAGTGAGTTCTCAGTAATGAGATGTTACACAGTGGTACTTTTCTTTTCTGCCTGTTGTAAAACCTGATAGGGAGATATCTAACAAGAGCCTCACATGCAGGTGACATGTAAACACACTGCAAATTCTCTGGAAGAGTGGGTGAATATAAGAACCAGTGGTAACCAAATCTAGACAAGAGTAAGAGGAGGGCATTAAACAGCTAATAGTCTATAGTTGAAGAAAAAATATGTACAAAATGTAGTTGATCCTTTAGTTTAAAGGAAAACATTAAAATAGAGGAAATTATTTCTTTAGTGAGACAGAGAAATTGGCAGGTTAAGACCTGTTCTTTCTTAGGGAAGAGAATTTAGACTTTAGTGAATGAAAAAGTTGGTTATGAAGGAGTGGGCAGCACCCATTTAAAAAAATACACATATATATAATATATATGCATCAAGCATTGCTTTAGGAAAAGCTACTACTAAACAGCATTGATATCATTCTTGGATTTGGCTTGTATTATTTCCTGTTTAATGACACCATATTCAACAGCTCATCCCTTTTTGGGTCCTGGGAGGGAGACAGGGATATAGGAAGGAGAGAAGGAAGAGTAGAGCGTGGCTTTAGGATTCGGTTATAGTATGTTAACCTTTAGTGTATGTGACATTAAAAGTCAAAGCAGTTGACCCTCTAAGTGAATCAGTAGCAAAAAGCATGAAGCTACTGATTATTCATTCTGCAGGTACCCTGACGAAGAAGGAAATTTGAGTAGTAGGCTTATAATTTAAGAAAATCATGATATAGGTATCAGCCAGTAGCATATATTGCAGATAGGCATTACATATTCTTATAAAAATTAACTTTTTTGTAGTACTGGGGATTGAACCCATGAGTATTCTACCTCTGAGCTATATATATATATATATACCTTCAGCCCTATTTTATTTTTTATTTTGAAAAGGATCTGGCTAACTTGCTGAGGGCTTCACTAAGTTGCTAAGGCTGATCTTAAACCTGTGTGTGATTCTCCTGTCTCAGCTTTCCAAGTACTGAGATTACTAAAGGTGTGTGTCAGTTAATCTCTGCTCATTATCTAGTGGTGCTTAGTCTTTGTTAGTCTTCAGAGTAACAATTTAATTTCTGTTTTAAGCATTGGGTTTTTATTTGTTGTTGTTGTTTTGTTTCTGGGTACTAGGGTACTAGGCATTCTGCCTCCCAGCTACACCCCCAGTCCTATTTATTATTATATTTTGAAACAAGGTCTTGTTAATTTGCTGAGGCCAGCTTTGAACCTATGATCTTCCTGTCTCAGCCTCCCAGGTACTAGGATTACAAGCGTGTGCCACCATGTCTTATACTCTTTATATTTTTAATTAATTTATTTTTTTGGTGCTAGAAGTTGAACCCAGAGACATTCTACCTCTGAGCTATACCCCTAGCCCTATTTTATTTTTTATTTTGAAACAGGTTCTTGCTAAGCTGCTGAGGCTAGTCTCAGCCTCCCAAGTACTGGGATCATAGGCATGCGCCACCGCACCTGGCTTAAAGTATTGAGTTTTAATAAGTATTGTTGTCATTCTCTTCATTACACATATTGCATACCGGGAACCTTTGTGTGACTTTTGGAAAATTATTTTCTCTGTAGGCCTCATTTTCCTCTTGGCTTCTTTTGAATTGACTCCCCAGGCTTCTAATTGAATTGGTTCCTTTCTAGCTCTTCAAACCTGCTGATTCTCTACACTAATATATTTGTATTGGTCATGTACTTATTTTGCCACCAGATGGCACTAGTGTGCCTTTGAACCTTGTCAGTTCTGGGTTTTCAGAATATGGGGAGTCTGAAGAGCCTTG
>PVLC010022520.1:11103-26629 GCA_004027655.1 Graphiurus murinus
TCAGCCTCCCGAATGCTGGGATTACAAGCGTGCGCCACCACGCCCGGCTTCCATCATTCATTTTAATTATTTAAAAATTTGTTAATTATTTTAAAAATAATTTTAAACCATTCTTTAAGTATTGAACTGTTCATTCAAAATGAACAGTGGGTTTGCTTTGGTGTTTTGGTATTGGGTCCCACAGAGATAGACGGCACAATCAGCTTCTATGGTCAATGCTTACCTATAGCGAGCTTGGAAGTAAACCACAGAAATCTCAAACGAGGCCTCTGTCAGATGCTTGTCTCCCTCCATTCTTGCCCTTTGATAAAAGGTTTCCTTTCAGCTCTTTCCTCCGATTAAACATGGCCCCTCTTCTGCTGCTTCTTTGTCTGCCTGTATAGCCAGATCAAGAGAGTACTTGGGGGGAAAATTGATCTCTTTTGTGTTCCCAGCACGTGTTTACTATACCATTTTCACCCCTTATCAATGACAAGGATGGCATTGCATGAATCATGGCTCACATAGGGGCGCACTGGTGTGGCCAAGTGGAGAAGATGTGGGCCCTGGAGTCAATCCCTTGGACATCTCTCTAATGAGGGCAATATGAACCCCCTTGCAGAGTTTTTGTGAGGACCACATGAGGTGATGCATATGTGGAAAGCTTCTGGTGCCCGTGCTTGCCACACATGATAGATGCCTACTAGGTGCTGTTTACTTTTGGTTGCTACTGTATGGAGAGGAACAGGCATGACTGTGTTATATGTAAGATAGGAGCTTGAGGGAGGGACTCTGCAGGGGAGTTAGCTTTTTATTGGATAAAGAAGGGAAAGAGCAAGGTGTTTCTGGGGCTGCATGCTTGTTTCAGAGCTACGTAGAATCACGCTGTCTAGTGTCCTGCCATCTGAAATATGTCTGGTCAAAACCGAGACATGCCATGTGGGATATACACCTGATTTCAAAGACTTAGTATGAAAAAGATGAATATGAAAATCTCAATAATTGTGTAATTAATAACACATAATAAATTAATTGATAAGTAAATCATTGATAATATTAATAATAACATGTTGAAGTAATTATCTCCATTTGAATATGTAGAATTTCTTTTTGCTGTTTTAAGTGTAGCTACTAGAAAATGTAATGAGGCTAGCTTTCTACTTCTAGCTGATACCCCTGGGCTAGATGACAGAGATCTTGGTACTTCAGTGCTTTTGAGGACTGTGTGAAGAGGGTTTTTGGAAGTTTCTGCTAATTTTTTTTAGAAAAAAATTTAATATGCTTTTATTGGTGCTTTATAGTTTCACATCATAATGTAAATCATGTTGGCAGTGACATACATGCACACAGCACTTGGTGCTCCCCACCCCTGCCTCCCCATCTTCCCCCTTCCCAATACAGGGTACTGAGGTTGACATTGGAATATTCACATATACACATAGTAGATGGTAGTATTTCCACTAATGAACCTCAGTCTTCCCTCTCCCCTTCCCCTAGACCACCTCCCTGGCTCTACTGAGGTTTCTCCTCCATTTTCTGGAGTCTCTCTGGTATCCCAATTATTCCCTAGCTTGCTCATATTAGAGTAAACATATGCCCCTTCACTTTCTGTGATTGGCTAATCTCACTTAACATAATGTTCTTCAGGTCCTTCCATTTTCTTGCAAGTGACATAAATTTGTTCTTTATTGCTGAATAGAATTCTTTTGTGTGAATATCCCATAATTTTGTAATCCATTCATCTGTTGATGGACACCTAGGTTGGTTCCATAATTTGGCTATTGTGAATTGTGCTTCTATGTACATGGGTACGCATATACTACTGTAGTTCTCTGATTTCAGCCTCTTTGGAAAGATACCCAGGAGTGGTATAGCTGGATCCATTCCCAGTTTTCTAAGGAATCTCCACACTCATCTCCATAGTGGCTGAACTAGTTTGCAATCCCACCAACAGTATAGAAGAATTCCTATTTTCCCACATCCTCACCAACATATATTGCTTTTTGACCTCTTGAAGATTGCCATTCTGATTGGGGTTAGATGGAATCTCAGCGTAGTTTTGATTTGCATCTCCCTCATTGCTAATGATATTGAACATTTTTTCTTGATTGGGTTATTTTTTTAATGTAAAATCTTTTAAGTTCTTTGTATATTCTAGATATTAATCCTTTAACAGAGGGTATTAAAAAATTTTAAAAAATGATATTCTGTTCTTAAGAGTATGACTTTCTGAACCAAGATGCCAGACATTATTTCTAATAATAGTTTGAGTAATCATTGAAAAAAATATATATATATAAGAGGCATCAAATATTCTCCTTAGTCCAAATTCAGAGGACAACAATTGAGAAACAAGAATGATTTAGCGGCTCAGCCATAGCAATGAGGGTTGGTTGTTTTTTTGTTTGTTTGTTTGTTTGTTTTTTTCAGTACTGGGGATTGAACCCAAGGGCATTCTACCTCCAAGCTATACCCCCAGGCCTATTTTTTGTTCTTTATTTTGAAACAGGGCCTCACTAAGTAGCTGAGGCTGACTGCGATCCCTGGGGTCTCAGCCTCCCAAGTACTGGGATTACAAACATGCACCACAATGCCCAGCAAGATCATAGAGTTTTAAAAAGAAAAACAATTGCCTTGCATGATTTCAGAAAATAGGGTATGTATAGAGGTCATTTCCATCATGATTATGTTTTCAACAGATGAAATCTAGTAGTTAATTGATTTTAGGATTTTCCTTCAATATAAATTAAAACTACTGCAAAATAACCAAGAGTAAAAAGAGAACCATCACGACACTTTATATTTGATTAAGCCATACATCTGCTTTTTATGAAATTTGTTTGTTTTAAAATGCCAGTTACAACATAGTGGCACACACCTGTAATCTCAGTACTTAGGATGCTGAGACAGGAGGATTGCAGATTTGAGGCCAGCCTCAGCAATTTAGTGAGACCCTGTTTTAAAATTAAAAATAAACTGGGCATGGTGGCACATACCTGTAATCCCAGTACTTAGGAAGCCAAAACAGGAGGATCACAGGTTGAAGACCTGCCTCAGCACTTTAGCAAGACTCTCAGCAACCTAAGGAAACCCTGTTTCAAAAACAAAAACAATGAAAGGGCTGGGGGTATAGCTTAGAGGTAGAACACTCCTGGTTTTAATTCCCAATACCACACACAAAAAAGTAAATAAATAAATAAAAAGGTATGGGAATGTAGCTTGGAGGTAGCATGCCCCTGGGCTCTATCCCTGGTACCAAATAAATAATAAATAAAATACTGGCTACAAAACATTAACTAATTTTTAAAACTAAAGGGTAAATGATGAGTCTCATCCCCAGTATATTTTAGAGCTATATGGTGATTGCTAATTTTAGATATTTGCAATCTTCGTAAATCTTTTCAGGTGGGTTGAAAAATAAAGTTCATTATTTAGATCTCGTTGGGTTTTTATAATACATGGAAATGGACTCATTTTTATAACACAAGGAAAAAAGTATTTGTACTTTGTTGATAGAGAAAACAAGGAAGGAAGATGCATTTTAAAAACCTTGAGGGAAGCCGGGCGTGGCGGCACACACTTGTAATCCCAGCATTCAGGAGGCTGAGACCGGAGGATCCGGGTTCGCGGCCAGCCTCAGCTACCTAGTGAGGCCCTCCACAACTTAGTGAGACCCGGTTTCAAAATAAAGAATAAAAAAATAGGGCTGGGGGTATAGTTCGGAGGTAGAATGCCCCTGAGTTCAATCCCCCGTACCGCAAAAAAAAAAAAACCTTGAGGGCAGTTCTCACTGTTCTTAATTTAGTCCCAGATAAAATGTTTCCCATTCTAAGTAAACTATCATAATTCATCATAGCTAAGGTGCCATAACTTGCAATGGGAACCTATAAGTACCACTTTGTATAGAAAAAAACTGCTGCCAATAAAATTCTGACTCATGTATCTCTATTTCAGAGATGTTAAATAATGAAAAAAGTGTACCTTTTGAAACTTTCAAGTCTGAAGTTAGAGGGCTTGTTTTGTATTATTTAGTTAGCATCAGACTTAGGTCCTGTTGGACTGTATCATGTTCATTGAGCATGGTTTGGTGTATTGAAGCTCTTTTCATTTGATTCTATAAATAACCAGATAAAAGCAAAGCAGTGATGTCATTTTTAAGTTGCTAGCAGTACCATAATTCAAAAAAGTGAACTTCTAATTTTAGCTTCCTCTTAGTCCCTCTTGTTCTCCCACCTCCCACCAGATACATATCCACCCTCTCTTCAGGCAGTATCTGTCCCTCCAACAAAATCTGTTCTCCATAAAGGCTCTTGATAGCAGTTATTTATAGCCTCTTGTGAATTCACAGCAAAGTGTTAAATTGCCCAAGGATGTTTGCTTTCTAAGCCTTATCTCTAATTATTGGCTAAAAATCTTTATCTGCTTAGAGAACTTTCAGGCCTCCTGGCCATATGGAACAAGTTTTGTGGGAATGGCCCAGGAGGGGGAAGTAGAAGCACCTCTCCTCTCCCTCTAAGGAAGGCTGGGGACTGATAAGAGAGCACCTCATTTCCTCCCAACAGATGAAGGGAGTCTTCATCTGTTGCTCACTGCACTTTGTCTGAAGGGGAAGCAAACTTAGCTCAGAATGGCTGCATTTCTGACTAATATCATTGAATTTTTATAGCATTTTTATCTCCCCTTTGACAGGGGCTATTGGATTTTAAGGGAACCCTGTGATGTAAATAATTCTTTTGTAATTTGAATAGCTTCTTCTTGTTTTACTTGTTTTCTAAATCTCAGTGTTTACAAATCTTATTGACTTAAGGCAGATTTTACATTTTTTTGCATGACTGATAATCCAGATTCTAACTCTGTTTTCCAAGCTATTTTCAGTCATGTTTACGCAGATAGATGCTAGGCTGCTTTGGCTTTTGACTAAGCTGCACAAGTTAGTTATGATCTAATTGAAGATAAAAGCAGAAATTGTGCTTTTAAGTTTGTGATACATTCATCAGTTATAAATCTCTATAAAAAATTGTATCCTTTTTTTACATAGAGGATACCCAGTAAAAATGTTTGATTAGTCCCAGGTTTATAATATCAGACTCTAATATAAAGGCTTGTAAACAAAGCTCTTTGTTGCATTTAAAGAATTTTGCTAACACCAAGTACCATTTTTCTCAACACGAGATGTCCAGTGATACTGGTCATACTTTCAGTGTTATGTTAGCTTTGAAAACTATATAGAAGATTTCATTTCCATTACTAAGTTTCCTTTATTTAAATTAAATGTAAGGCAAATGTTTATTATATAGCTCTAAATTCTTTATGGTAGTATGTTGATAGTATCATAAATAAATTTCAGATTATGTCCTGTAAATGTTTGCCTGTTTGAGTGACTCTGACTTTGGTTCTTTGCAGCTCGGGGTGTGGTTTTCTCTAGGCTGTGCCTATTTGGCCTTGGAAGACTACGGAGGCTCCGCAAAGGCGTTTCAGCGTTGTGTGACCCTAGAACCTGATGTAAGTTCATTTGGCTGTCTCTCCTTATTTTACACTTTAATATTCTCCCAAGTTATCTGAATTGTACTCCATAGTTCTCAATAGCAATTCCTTTTGTGGTGGAAGAAAGTATAGATTTATTGGAAGGCCATACACCAAGGTAGAGGATTTATAAGTCTGGAAATAAGTTTTTTTCTCATAAAAACTGAATTCATTTTGAAAATAGTTTTTATAAAACAAATTTTAGTTTAAAATATATTGCTGAATGATATAGCAGAGTGTTGTGTATTTTTTCATTTGTTAGTTTATACTGCCTGTGCTAATTACATTACTAGAAGGTTCTTTTAGCATAGAGTGTTTTTCTGTTTAAGCTGCTTTATTGAGATGATAATTCTCATTTTTAGCCATTTAAAATGTATAATCAGGTGATTTTTCAGTATGTTTAAAGCTGTAAATTTAATTAAAAAAATTTTTTATTGATGCATTGTAACATACATCTTTGTTAGATACAAGCTGGTAAAGGCATACATGCACACATTTCTTATTTAGTCCTTCCCCAATCCCCCCCCACTCCCCCCTTCTTAAGTTCAGTTTAGTGATTGACTTTCATGTTTGTGAAAGTACATCATGTGTACTTAGGGTGTTCTCTGCCCCCCCCCCATCACCTTCAGTTAAGTTGCCTTCTTTGCTCATCTAAGGTTTCTCCTTCTTTGTCTAGAGTCCCTCTTATGTCCCATTTTCTCCCTAGCTTCCGCATATTAGGGAGAGCATACGATTTTTTATTTTTTGTGACTGCCTAATCTCACTTAGCATAATGTTTTCCAGTTCCATTTATTTCCCTGCAAATGACATGATTTTGTTCTTCTTTATGGCTGAGTAAAATTCCATTGTGTACATATTCCATAGTTTTGTAATCCATTCATCTGTTGATGGACATCTTGGCTGGTTCCACTGTTTGGCAATTGTGAATTGTGCAGTTATAAACATAGATACACATGCATTGGTCTGCTAATTTGGTTTCTATTCTTTTGGGTAGATACCCAGAAGTGATATTGCTGGATCATATGGTAGGTTCATTCCCATTTGTCCGAGGATCCTCCATGCTGTTTTCCAAAGTGGTTCCACTAATCTGCAATCCCACCAACAATGTTTTTATTGCCCTAAAAAGAAACTCTGATATCCATCAGCAGTCACTCCCTATTTCTCTCTAACACCTTCTCTCCCTCTTCAGCCTTAGGCAACCACTAATGTATATTCTCTCTATATAGATTTTCCTATTCTAGACATTTCATATAAATGGAATCATGTAATATGTGGGCTTCTATGACTGGCTTCTTTCACTTAAAATGTTTTTAAGGTTCATCCATGTTCTAGCATGTTTCAGGACTTCATTCTTTTTACTGACAAATTATATTCCATTCTGTGAGCCTGTCACATTTATCTATTGATCAGTTGATGTACATTTGGATTGTTTCTACTTTTTGGCTATTACAAATACTAGTAACACTTATTTACAAGTTTTTGGTGGACATGTTTCCACTTCTCTTGAGTACATACCTAAGGTAGAGTTGCTGGTAATATGGTAGCTCTATTTTCAGAATTTCCAGACTGTTTTCCAAAGTACCATTTCACGTTCCCATCAACAGTGAATGGGGTTCCAGTTTCTCAACATTCTTGCCAACAGTTGTTGTTACCTGGCTTTTATTTAATTATAGTTATCCTTGTAGATGTTATCTTATGGTCTCAATTTGTATTTCCTCAATAGCTAATTAAACTGAGCAACTTTCCATGGCCTACTGATTTGTATATCATCTTTGGGGAAATGTCTGCTCATATACTTGGCCCATTTAAAAAATTGGATCATTTGTCTTTTTATTGTAGAGTTGTAAGAATTCTTTCTGTAGATTAGCTATAGATTCCTTATGACTTGGAAATATTTTCTCTAATTTTTTAAGGTGTATTTTCATTCTCTTGATAGTGTCCTCTGAAGCACAAAGATTTGTTTATTTACTCACTTATTTTGTGGTGGTGGGAATTGAACCTAAGTTAATTCTGCCTCCAAGCTACACTCCCAACCCCATTTTATTTCTTATTTGGAAACCAGGTCTTGCTAAGTTGCTGATGGCCTCACTAAGTTGCTGAGGCTAGCTTCGAACCTGCGATCCAACTATTTCAGGCTCTCAAGTACTAGGATTACAGGCAAGCACCACCATACCCTGCGGTTTTTTAATTGTGATGATGTTTCACTCATCTGTTTTTTTCTTTTGTTTCTTGTACTTTTGTTGTCATGTCTAAGAATTCATTGCCAAATTCAAGATCATGAATTATTCATTTATCATTTATTCCTTCCTTTTCTTCTAATACTTTTAGCCTATAGACCATTTTAAGTTGATTTTTTGTGTCTGTGCATAAGAGAAGGAAGAGGTCCAATTTCATACTTTTACATGTAGATATCCATTTGTTCTAGAATCATTTGTTTAGAAGAGTATACATTCCCCATTGAATGCTCTTGTCACTGTAGTAAAAAATCAATTGGCTGTAAATATAGGGATTTGATTATGCATCATCATTATGTTTCATCAACTATAGGTCTATGTATATGACAATACCATTCTCTTGTTTACTGAAGCTTTATAGTAAGTTTTGGAATGGTTAAGTGTGAATACTCCTAACTTGGTTCTTTTTCAAGATGATTTTGGCTACTCAGTGTTCTTTGAATTTTCATTTAAAAAAAAAAAAAGTGCAACTGGAATGTTGACAGGGATTATATCAATTCTACAGACCAGTATGGAAAGTATTGTCATCCTGATTATATTAAATCTTATGATGCAAAATGTCTTTCCATTTATTTAGTTCCCTTTTAATTTTCTCCAATATTTTACAGTTTTCAGAGTATAGACTTCGCACTTTTTGATTAAATTATTCCTGAGTATTTTATTCTTTTTGACGATATCATAAAATGGAATTGTTTTCACGATTTTAGTTTGGGTTGTTCATTGCTGTAGAAACACATTTGATTTTTATATGTTGATAGACTGCAACTTTCTGGAACTTGATTATTCTGAAGTTTGTGTGTGTGTGTATTCCTTAAGATTTTCTATATAAAAGATCATGTTATCTGCAAATAGAAATAGTTTTTTTTCCTTTCCAATCCAGGTGCTGTTTCTTTTTCTTGCCCAGTCGCCCTGGCTAGTCTTTGCAGTATAATGTTGCATATAAATGATGAAAGTAGGCATTCTTGTCTTGTTACTAATCTTTGTTGGAGGGATTTCAATTTTTCACCATTAAGTTGCTGTGAAATTTTTTGTACATTCTCTTTGCATTGATTACTAGGAATAAACTTTCTATTCCTAGTTGTTGAATATTTTTATCATGAAAAAGTTTTAGATTTCTTCAAATGCTTTTGCTGTATCTGTTGAGATGCTTATGTGGCTTCCTTTCCTTATTCTGGTAATACAGTATATTGATTGATTTTTGGATGTTGAACCAATCTTGCATTCCTAGGATAAATTCCTCTTGGTCATTGTATATAATCCTTTTACTATCTTGTTAGAATTCGTTTGCTAGCATTTTGTTGAGAATTTTTGTATATGTATTTCATAAGGGATATTGGTCTACAGTTTTTTGTGATGTCAACTGAGCTACACCTCCAGCCTCTCTTTCTCTTTTCTGGTACTCTAATTTTAGTATTTTATACTACTTATGTTGTCTAATAGGTCCTTGAAGCTCTATTTGTTTGCTCTTAATTTTTTCCTGTGCTTTGGTTTGCCTACTTTCTATTGCTGTGTCTTCAAGTTTAGAAATTTTCTTTCTTCTGCAACATCCAATGTGCTGTTAAACCTATCCAGTGAACTTGGGTCAGACAACAGAATTTTCAGTTCAAGAATTTTTATTTGGTTCTTTTAACAGTTGTCATATCTTTACTGAGATTCCCCAACCATTCTCATTATGTTCATGTTTTCTTTTAAATCTTTGAATGTGTTTATAATAACTACTATGAAGACCTTGTGTGCTAATTCCAACATCTCTTTCATTTATCTGTTTATGTTAGCTGATTTTTTTCCTTTAATGAAATTTTTCTGCTTCTTTACATATTTAGTGATTTCTTTTTTGTTGTAGTATCCTACACATTTTGGAACATTTTTCTAGTAGTTCTTTGCCAGGCCTCAAGTTTTGCCTTGCATGTACAGCTCAGTAGTTAGCCAAGGACTCAAGGGGAGGCTTATTGAGAATTCTAGAGTTTATCCTCAAAACACAGATCTCTCTTCTTGTGATTATTTTGTCTTGCAAATTCCAGCTACCTTTTCAACTCTGAACCAGAGTGTTGCTAGGTTGATGAGAATTTCACTACTTGCTGAGGCTATCCTCGAACCGTGATCCTCCTGTCTCAGCCTCCCAAGTACTAGGATTACAAGTATGTGCCACCATGCCTAGCTGTCAAAACTTATTAAAAACAGTTGTTTTTTATATTTTGTCAAACTTGTAGCTTTTCATAGAGAGAGAGCTAATCTGGTACTAACTCTGCCATGTCTGGAAGGGGAAGTCCAGTGCCACTTAATTTTTTAATCATAGGTATGGAACTGCTCTATATTTTGTAAAAAGTGGCACAAAGAAGAGCAAATGCAATTCATATCATTCTTGTTAGAATCAACATTTGCATAAACTTTATTTTTGTCATTGGGTAGAGGAATAGATAGAGATGTTTAATGAGTACTTCATAGTAACACTGCAAAACACATTCTTACTTTTTTAAAAATACTTTTATTGGTGCATTGTAGTGATAGGGACATGCATACACACAGCACTTGGTGAGTTTCCTCCCCCTTCCCTCCTTCCTCCCAACTCCCTCCCTTTCCCCTGAACATGGTATTGAGATTGGCATTGACAAAATTATCAATGTACGTAATTTCAATGAAAGTATTTTATACCCTTTACCTTCAAATATACTTTATTGAAAATTGTGATTTTTTTTTTAAAGTACATACCAGATTAGGTAAATGTGTTATGTTTTTGTTTTCAGAAATTACTTTACCTAAATGAGAATAGTCTGTAACTAGGTTCTTTGCCATTTCAGAATGCTGAGGCTTGGAATAATTTATCAACTTCCTATATCCGATTAAAACAAAAGTAAGTATGTCAGATGGATGATATTTTCTCCAACTGAAATATTGAAACATTGCGCCTTATTCTTTGTCTTTCTCCCTTTCCCACACTGTATATGAGTTAGAATGACTTAAAAGAGCCCTTTGAATTCTAAATGTATAGTTTATTACTTGAAAACATTGAACTAACAAGACAATAAGAAATACTACTTGAAATCTTCATGTGATACTGATGTTTTGCATCCTAAATTTTATTACATGATAAAAACAGGCATGCCTTTAGTTGGTCAACTCCATTGAGAATTTTTTTTTTGCTTGCTTGTTTTATACATTATTGAAAAATATAAATAGATATGAACCAGTATCTTCAGGAAAGGTAGGTTTAAAAATAAAATGTGCCATATTATTTTTAAAAGTGATTGCAATGTAAGCTATATGTGGTAAATATTAAATGAGAATACAAAGGGATCTAAAGTAATAGTAGATGGTATTTGTAGAGCACTTAGTATGTGTCACACACTCGCTTAGTCCTGTGAGGATCTCAGAAGAAAGGAGGTTTTGTGATCCTGGATCAGAAATGTTGATGTTGGACTCAAGCTAAATTTGAAGGATAGGTAAAGGGGGCAGAGGGATGCTTTTTAGACAAGGGAAGTAATATGACCAAATGTAGAAAGATAGAAATGAAAGAATTATTTTAGGTGATAGGAAGTAAAATAGTTCAGCTATATAGTAATGTGATACAGTGAGAGATAAGGTTGGAAAGGTAGGTTTGGGTCAAATGACTGCATTTTCTGATTATCTGACTGACTATCCTGTTAGTATAAGAAGTAAGAGATTCTGGTAGGGGGTGATTTCATGAAGAAAGAGACTTTTTAGGAAGAGTTATCTGGTAGCAGTGTTTGAGACAGACTAGAGAGGAAACTGGAGGCTGGGAAACTAGCTAGAAGACAGCTGTTGTAACAATCCAAACATGAGCTAACTAGAGTGGAAAAAGAAAGGGCAGATGCCTAACAGTTTATAAAGGGGGCAACCAACTGGACTTACTGATTGGCTATGAAAAGGGAAGGAAAAGGAAGAGACAAGAATTGCTTTTGCCCGAGTTTTAGTAAGTTAAAGGATGTATATATTTCCATTTTTATTTGGCCTTGTTTTCAAATTTAATTTTTCTTTGTGGATTCACAAGATATTTCTGGAGATATCATTAAATCCATATTACATTGCGGTAATAAAATGCTTCCTCTGCCCTTGGGTGATAATCTACATAAATAAAGTACTGTTTGTTTTACCCTTCTCTTCAGAAGATAATATTATGTTCTTGATTGCACCTGATTGTGTTAAGTCCACTGGAGACCTCTTTGGTTTAAAGCAGTGGGTGGGGAAATCCCTGTCATAGTTGTAGAGTGATCTCAGTGAGCTTTTCTAGTAACCCAGATAATTTCATACATAGGGAGGCTTTTGATATTCTTCCTTGTATTGCAGCCTAGTAATTTTAGGAATTCTGTGTAGATAATTCTTGCAAATTGTTTCTCAACCTCTTCTTTAATACTTTCTTGCCTTTCTGCAGCTCCATAAAATAATCTTAATAGTGTGAACTGCTGTTTGTTGACTTCTTTTCCAGTAGGGTAATCAGGCTTTTTGTGTAAAAATAGAAGTGCAAGGTGAGAAGCAAATAATTCCATTATTCATGCCTTTTATTCTTTCCTTTCTTTGCTACTGTGCCAGACATAGCTAGGTTTTGACTTGTGAAATTGTTATTTCAGAGGTATATTGTTATTCCTGTCAAAACAATCATATTCATGTCCTAAAATGGCCTATTAAACTACCTTTGATATTACAGGATTCTTCACTAAAGTGTTCTTTTCACTGTTTTCCCATTTTGTTATAACTTTCATAGTGCATTATCAATACTATTGTTGGTTTAATAAGTGAATCCTGAAATGAAGCTCCTTAAAAAGAAGTTATGCTTGCCAAGAAAGAAAAAAAATTCATTTAAAAAATGTCAAAGCCAGAAAGAAGCTTGGGATTAGAGGATCACAAGGACATGTAGGAGAAAAAAATAATCTTAATAGTGTGAACTGCTGTTTGTTGACTTCTTTTCCAGTAGGGTAACTATGTCTATCCTCTGTAAATGAGAGAACTGGGGGGTCCTGATCCACTATTGTTGAAGGTAGTTGCTATTAAGGTAGTTGAAGGCAGTTGGTGGTGGTAAGGGTTAGAATAGAGAAGGAGGGGGGAAAGGAAAGAAAGATCCTATAGAGACAACTTATGCTTGATTCTAAATAAGTGTTTTCAGGTTTTTTTCCCAAGTTGCTTTGTATTTTTGCAAGAGGGGATCCTTTAGTAGGTCTTTTACTTAGAATTGGTAGGTGGTTAGTCTTTGTATATTTAAAAATGTTTGATTTTGCATTTACTTGTGAGTGTCAAGTTTAGCTGGTTATAAAACTTCAGAGGCCTAAACCACCTCAAACTTCTCCCTCCCTCCCTCCCTCCCTCCCTTCCTTCCTTCCTTTCCAGTACTAGAGATTGAACCCAGGCACAGTCTACCTCTGAACTACACCCCAGCCCTATTTTTCATTCTTTATTTTGAAACGACCTCACTAAGTTGTGGAGGGCCTCATTAAATTGTCAAGGCTGACTGTGAACCCACGATCCTCCTGTCTCAGACTCCCAAGTACTGGGATTACAAGTGTGCACTACCATGCTCGACTCCACCTCAGACTTTTCAATGAGAGACCTTTTGTTTTCATTCAGTACCTTAAAAAGAAGTATTCTATTGTCCTCTGTTATCTTGTCACTAAAGAAGTATCTGCTATTCTCCAGTTGTCATTCATTTATATGGCTTTAGGAATATCTTTATGTTCACACAGTATGTTTGGATGTTTATTTTTATTTAAAATGCTTAGAATGTGAAATATACTTTTGACCATAGAATTTAGATTTTCATTCAGTTCAGGATAATGCTCAGCTGTTGTTTTTGGATATATAGCATTTTGCCATTTTCTGCATTGGTTTACTCTGGAATATCTAACAGATGTATTAAGTTTAAGCCTTACCTTATTCTTACCTCTGTCTCTTCACTCTTCTTTAATTTTTCTAATCAGAATTCTGTATGAACTTCTCATTATTATCTTGCAGTTTTCCAGTTTTCTCTTTGACTATATGCAATCTAATTTTAGTTACCTGTTGAATTTTGTTTGTTTTTTTAAATGTTTTTCAGCTCTACAATTTCTAGCTTATTTTTATTAATGTACTTCTAATTCTTTTTCTTTCATAATCTCCTAAATTATTTCATCTCTTTCAGTATTCTAAGCACATTTGTTTAAAAGCTTGATAGTTTCTTAAAATTAATTTTATCTTTAGGAAACATGTGTCCTGTGATTAATTTTACTGATTGCCCTTCTTCATGTAGAATTTTCCCCCTTCACAGGTTGTGGAACTTTGGTTTGTAGATTCATTTAGAAATATGAGGAGTTTTTTGTTTTGTTTCAATTCTCTGATCTCTGGTCCCTTTGCCATTGCCATGCTTCTTTTTGTCTTGCAGGTGAGATTATACTTGCTTGGCCACTGTGAGTCCAAGTCTAGAAGTGGGCCTTCTCCTAGGGTGATATTGAGATCGGCACCCAGTTATACAATAATGTCCTTGTTACCAATAAATAGATTAGGAAAGAGTATTAGGATACACTGAGGGTATGAAATTACCTAAGGAGCCTGTCATTGAATTTTATAGGGAAATTTGACATGGTTCTTTTCTTTTGCCTCTAATGTTATTTCTGTGAATGATCAAGGACTGATAGGTTACATTAGCATTATATACACTTAGCTGTATGTAATTTATTCTAATAAAGAGTTCATTATTGATGTCTTTAAAATTTGATCTTCAATAGAGTCAAAGCTTTTAGAACTTTACAAGAAGCTCTCAAGTGCAACTATGAACACTGGCAAATCTGGGAAAACTACATCCTCACCAGCACTGATGTTGGGGAATTTTCAGAAGCCATTAAAGCTTATCACCGGCTCCTGGACTTAAGGGACAAATACAAAGACGTTCAGGTAAGATATTCATATTTCGTTATTTCAGTGTTTTATATTAATCCTTGATTGTTTGATCTAAATTGTTCCCTCGAATATTGCATGTGTTCTGTTGGATATATGAAAAATGTTTTTCTCTTAGTCAAATACTTGTAGTTACCTACTGACTCTGGTATTCCAGTGTTGAATTGTCTGTGCAATCATAAATTTAGTATTATTTCAACCTAAACTAAGATAAAAATGAAAATCTGACATGTAGTTTACATATATATTGTCAGCTTACAGAGACTAAATAGAATGCTCTTTGCATTATTTATTGTTTTGGGTAACTCAATTATTCTGTTATTTGTATTACCTGGAGTAAATTCTATACTCATTTGTTCATTTAACAAGCATTTACTGTATATTTCAGAAGGTATGAATAATATAGAAATAATAATATAGAAATGATGAATAACATTTTCTTTGCAATGCTTAATGAGACAGTTCTTTTTTTTGCAAAATGAAGTTTTCCTTTCAGAAAATACGGAAGATTTGCAATCACTGTATTTCTTATGTGATGCGATTAAATAAAGAAGACATTTCAGGATAAACAGTGTACAAAGAAAGGGTATTTAAGAGCTTATGAGATTATGATGTTAGACTATAATGCACCAATGAAAGTATCTTTTTTATACTGGGGATTGAACCCAGAGGTGTTCGACCTCCAAGTTACACCCCCAACCCAATTTTATTTCTTATTTGGAAATAGGGTCTCACTAAGTTACAGAGGGCCTCACTAAGTTGCTGAGGCTGGCTGTGAACCTGCAATCTTCCTGTCTCAGCCTCCCAAATGCTGGGATTACAAGTATGCACTACTATGCCTGGCAAAAGGTTTGAGGACAGCCTATCTAGCAAGACTTTGTTTCAAAATAAAAAATAAAATCGGGGGGTGG
>PVLC010022521.1:0-18359 GCA_004027655.1 Graphiurus murinus
AGACACTCATGTCTTAAAAACCAATGCAATTAGCTGGGCATGATGCCACACGCTTGGGGGCGGGGGGGGGGGAGACAGGAGGATTGCAGGTTTGAGGCCAGCCTCTGCAATTTAGGGAAACCCTCAATAACTTAGTGAGATCTTATAAAATAAAAAATAAAAAGGACTAGGGGTGTAGCTCAGAGGTAGAAGACCCCAGGATTCAATCCCTGGTACCCTCTCAATACAACTAAATTGAACTCTTATTTATGTTAAATGTGTATCTCTCCCATATATGAATAAATATATAAAAGACACCCACATATATGAAAAACATATGTAAAACAGACCCACAAACACATACTTGTGTGATCACAGAGTGTGTCAAGAAGGATACATAAGAAAACGTAATAGCAGTTGCCTCAAGGGAGGGAGACATTTCTCATTTTGTCAGTTTAACTATCATATCATTAAATTATTTATTATCTATTCAATATCTGATAATTTTGTTTATACAAATATAAACAAAAATTATCTCAGCCAAAGGTTGTATAATAGAAACAGATTTCAGAGCCAGGCGTGGTGGTGCACACTTGTAATCCCATTACTTGGGAGGCTGAGACCAGAGGTTACGGGTTCCTAGCTAGCCTCCGCTACTTAGTGAGGCCCTTTGCAACTTAGTGAGACCCTGTTTCAAAATAAAGAATAAAAAATAGGGCTGGGGGTGTAGCTCGGAGGTAGAATGCCCCTTGGTTCCATCCCCAGTACCCCCCCCCAAAAAAAGAAACAGATTTCAAAACTCCTCCGGTGACTCCTTGATTATTCCAATAACTACCAATTAAATGAAGAAAAGATATAACCGACAGAGAAAAGTGAATAAATCAGAGATATACTACACCCTGAATTTTCCAAAAGTGAACATGCCCACCTTGTCAGTTCCGAGGCAGGGAGGCGAGTTTTCAGTGCAAGCCCACACAGCATCCCTGGGGCACGCGTCAGAAAAGCAGAGTTCCTGGCCCCATGGCCAGTGATGCAGGCCCCGCAGGTCTAGCCCGTGGCCTGGGAGTCTGCATTCCCGCCTGTTCTACCCAACAAGGTGGTCTATAAACCACTCTCTACGTGAGGACGAGCTTTAGCGCCATGGAGTCCTGAACTTACAACCCTCCTTCTTCTCCAGCAAGGAACCGGGTCTTCCCTCCAGGGAGCCGGGGGGGTCAGGGGGGGCAATGTTGACTTCCTCCTAGTTTTGCTTTAAGGACTAAATGAGGAGATGCATGCAGATCATGAGAATTGCATACAGCAAGCACTCAATAAAAGAAGCAAAGCAAATATGCCACAAAAAAAGGCCCCTGGTTTTCATGCCCAGCGCATGGTCCAGAGCTCTGTGGACACAGAGAAAAGGGCGGGGGGGGGGGGCAGCTAAGCAAGCAAGCAGCGCAGGTCTGGTCATCAGGTTTGCTGGGGTCTGAGTTTGAGTCCTGGCCTTGCTGCTTGAGCAAGTTACTTAAAGGCTCTGACTCAGTTTCCCTATCTGTAAAATGGAAGGATCACGCCCACCTCACAGATGAGTGTGAGATGAAATGGGAAAGCATGGGAAGCCCTGAGCTCTTGGGCTGGCCCTGGAAAGAGCTCAGTAAGAGTTGGTGAGCCAGGCATGGTGGGGCATGCCTGTAATTCCAGTACTTGGGAGGCTGAGACAAGAAAGATCACAGGTTCAAGGCCAGCCTCTACAACTTAGCAAGACCCTCAGCAGCTTCAAGAGACCCTATTTAAAAATCTAAAAAATAAAAATAAAAAGGGCTGGAGGTGAGCTGGACATTGTGGCGCATGCCTATCCAGTACTTGGGAGGCTGAGACAGGAGGATCGCAGGTTCAAGGCCAGCCTCAGCTACTTAGTGAGGCCCTCCACAACTTAGTGAGGCCCTGTTTAAAAAAAAAAAAAATAGGACTGGGTACATAGATCAGAGGCAGAATGGCCTTGGGTTCAATCTCTAATACCAAAAAACCAAGTTGGTTGGTGACCGCCATGATTTATATCTGACGGGGAGTGGAAGCCATGAAATGAGACAGTAAGGACATGATAATTGTCACCAGGTACAGGGACAGTGCAGTGACCACAGGCAGTGGGACTGCCCAAGACACTCTCTCGGGTGCTAACATCTTTCAGGGGTGGAGGCAAGACTGGATAAGGGGCGGGGGTTGTTCTGCACCTGAAAACTCATTTAACTTCTGCAAATCCCAAAGCCGGAGGTTGGGATTTGAGCTGTTGGAGGGAGAGGAGGCACAAGGCTGTATTTTTCCTGATGCTCACATGTGGGTGGGGGTCACTACAGACCCAGCCTGGAGTGCAAGGTTGGTTTTCAGGGATCACCCCAAAGCGACATGTTCCAGCGCTTACGCTGGTCGGTTCCCCAGGAGGCCGAGCAAGGTAGCATTCCAGGGTAGAGTTCACTGTCTCCTGCATCAGGCGGCCCGAGGCTGGGCCTAGAATCCGAGGTTCTAGTCCAGCTACTGATAAGTCAGGTATCCTCCGGCAACTCATTTCAACTACCTTTCTGAAACCCTTACAAGCCCAGACAGCTCTAGACCAGGCCCTAGGAAAATAAACCAAAGTACAAGGTCCCTATCCTTGAGATTGGGGCTGCCATGCACTGCTGTGTGGGTTGGAAACTGCCCGAGGTCATTCAATCAACAGTGAAAGTAGGGGCTGAAGTCCAGCCACATGCTGGTCACATAAGACAGGCTCCCTCTCCCCGGAAGAAAGATTTCTTCTATTAAGTTGCAGAAAAGTGCTACGTAGGCTAATAGTAACTTTCTTGAGGAGGCCATGTCTAGCTGCTGACATAAAATATATAAATAAAAGCCAGGAGTGGTGACGCATGCCTGTAATCCCAGTATTTAGGAGGCCGAGACAGGAGGATCACAGGTTCAAAGCCAGCCCCAGCAACTTAGCAAGGCCTTCAACAACTTAGCGAGACCCTTTTTCCAAATAAAAAATAAAATAAGGCTGGAGGTGTAGTTCAGAGGTAGAACACCCCTGGGCTCAATCCCCAGCACCACACACACTAGATGAGAAAGCCGAGTGGGGGAACAGAGATGAAAATAGTTTGTGAGGGTATAGGACAGAATACAGGTCTAATGACACCACAGTGTCATCACCCCCTAGCTGTCATACATCGAAAACTAGCTGTGTGGCCTTGGGGTGTTGCTTTACTTCTCTGGGCTTTCTTTGTGTATAAAATGAGTGAGATGGATGAGTGCATTGGATATCAAATTTTAAGATATTTAAGAATCACCTGAAGATTGCCTTGCCCTTGCTCCAGAGAACCTAACTGAGCTGCTCAAGAGTGGGGTCTGAGAATGTCTTTTTGAGTCGATATCCTAGATAATCCTGATACCTGTAGTCAGCGGGCCCCAGCCCTTTCCAGATATGACCTTCTCTGAGCCTGTGTCCCACATGCTACAGCAGACAGAAGACCCACCAAATGTGAGGGGACAAGAAAAACAGGGAGCAAGGTCACAAAGGTCGCACCCCCCCATGCTGCAGGTGCTGAGCTCACAAGGCCTCAGCAGGGGTGGCTGCGTGCTCTGGTCCCCGCAGATCTGGTTGGCACTGGATACTCTCAATCACACACTCGTGTCCTGGGGTTGTGGATACTTTGGGTCCACGCATTCTCATAATTGAAATCAGGGATGACTGGCCCTAACAGGTCCTCCTTGGCCTTTCTGAAAGTTGACATCAGTGAATGTCAAAACAAGCCCTTGGCCAGCCATGGTGGCGCACGCTTGTAATCCTAGTACTCCGAGGCTGAGACAGGAGGATCACGAATTCGCAGCCAGCCTCAGCTACTTAGTGAGGCTCTCCACAACTTAGTGAGACCCTGTTTCAAAATAAAGAATAAAAAAATAGGGCTGGGAGTGTAGCTCGGCGGTAGAATGCCCCTGGGTTCAGTCCCTGGTACCACACATACACAAAAAAAGCCCTCGGCCAACATGGAATTCCTCTTTCCTGGACAGACCGAAGCATCACTGATCTCGGTTTGCTTGTATGCATGGTCCTAGTTTGTGACTACCTGTCCTCCAGCTCAAGTCTCAAATACCCACTTGGCCCTGCTGCCCAGCCGGGCACAGGATACAGAGAACAACGGGAGAGAGAGTAGAGAGTGGGGGCTCCTTCTATCCCCCAGACACACGCGCTAAGGCAAGAACTTTCTCAAGCTGGGAAGCTTTTTCAGTCTAGAAGCTTCCCAGTGTGCCAACTGACACCTTCAACAATGTCCTGAGACAACAAGCCCAGGAAACACAAGCTCACGAGGGAAACTGGAAAAAACAAACGGCAGGAAAGGTCAGTAGTGGTCGGCAAAGACACACGTGCGCCCTGTCAAGGCCCGCGTCATGTCCCCGCTCTCTCTGTGTGGCAACATTTGCGGCTGCAGCTCTGCTCTCTAGCCACAGGGCCGTCTGAAAGCCCCACGTGGCCAGCAGTGACAGAAGCAGAACCGCAGAGGTGGCCTCTCGTGGTCAACCCATCAGATCGAAACCATAGCCGGACGTGGTGGTGCACGCCTGGGAGCCCAGTACTTGGGAGTACTGAGATAGGAGGATCTCGGGTTCAAGACCAGCCTCTACAACTTAGTGAGACCCTCAGCAACTTAGCAAGGACTTGTTTCAATTTTTTTTTTAAAAGTCTCAATTATGAAGTTGCTAGAAGCCCAGACAGGGTTTCTTGGCAGGATTTCCAGTTATTTTTCAAACCTTCAGGTTCCCAAGCTCCTGTTCCAGGGATAAAGAGTCCTCTCCCTGTCTTTCACCTTGGCATGAACCTCTGGGGGGAAGGAATTGACGCTGAGTGGACACCGCCGGCATGCCCAGGACCTCTTTTTGCTCTTCCCAACATCCATCACAAAGCAGAGGTTCTTGTCCGTATTTTTCTTCCATGAGGGGCCTTGGCAGATGTATCCAGTTTGCCCAAACTCTCTCTTCTTCACAGCCGCGTGTACCTGAGTCAGGCGCAGCAACGTGACTGCACTTTTACAGGCATTATTGTGGCATTTTTCTGAACAATCCTATATGGTGGGTAAGACTGTCACCTCCATTCTGCCGATGAGACTGAGGTTCCAAGGGGTGAGTCGCTCGTGCAGGACCACGGCACCAGGGAGCTTGGAGGAGGAGGGAGTCTAGTGCCAGTTAGAGAACTGCAATTGAGATACTGCAAGGCTCTGACGAGCTGGGCTCCAGACCCTTTGTTCTTTGGGAGGAACAAATTTAATCAGATTAAAAATAGAGAAAGAGAGGGAAAAAGAGAGAGCCCTCACCAAGCACAAGGCCATGATCAGGGAAATATCAGATGCTCGATTTGGTCTCTGCCCTCATTGTCCAGTAAGATAAATAGATGTTAGACACATCTCTTAACAGCAATACTATAGTTGCTAACATAAAAACAAGCAAGTCTTGAAGGAAGCCAGAAGAACGAGTGCTGATACTCAGTGAAAGATACTGGAAGGTGTTGCTGAAAGGTGATATTTACTATTGTTGTCTTGTTTTAGAGTGGGCATCAAGCATGTGTCCCGGCACGTTCCTGGGTGCCTGTCCCGCTCTGCAGCTCTGAGCTCTGGCTGGCTCTGACTCAACCCGGACCCTGGACCCTGGTTACAGACCAGGGAGATCCCCTCTCTCTCCCCCAGGCATAAGGGCCAGCACATGAGCTTAGCTGGTCTAACCAAAGGGAAAGCCAGGCTTCTGTCTGGCGGTTTTGAGCTGAGAAGATATTTCCTCTTCTCCCTTTCTTGGTGGCCCAAGTCCACAAGGCCTGGAACCACGTCATGGTTTGGTTACTAGGAAAGCCAGCCCGACGGCCAAACCAACACAGTGAGGACCGTGTAGCAAAACACCAACAAGGCTACAGGGAAGTGGAGCCAGAGCCCAGGCCTGAAGTCCAAACCGCTTCAGGCGTGTTCAAGAAGGAGCCAGTAGATTTCCTTTAATGCTTTAGCTGTCTGGAGATGGGTCATCTGTCATTTGTCACCAACAGCATCCCAACTGTCCAAAGGCTACTATTAAAAGTATATGAGAAAGCCAGATGTGGTGGTGCATGCTTGTAATCCCAAAACTTGGGAGGCTGAGATAGGAGGATCTCAGGTTTGAGAACAGCCTTAGCAACTTAGGGAGACCCTGTTTCAAAATAAAAAATAAAAAAAGGCTGGAGTGCAGCTTGGAGGTAGAATGCCCCGTGGTTTGATTCCCAGTTAAAATAAAGTAAAATACCCATAAAGTGTTTTATTCTTGATATAAAAGTATCAGGTGAGGATCTTCTGGTTTTAAGAGGCAAGGAAAACCAGCCCACACTAAAGAAAGCAAAAATAGGACTTAGCTTAAGAACACAAATGGTTGCAAAATAAACTGGGCTTCCAGGCACAGCTGAATACAGAGATTCAGGCAAAACTGCCAGAACTCGGCTTCTTTCCATGTCTAAACTCAAATTCTGCCCTTATCCACAGAGCTGACCTCACCACAGGCAGATCTCACGACCTCTGATGTTCAAGTCCAGCAGGGAGGACAACTCCATCACCACACTAACCAGGAAACCCCCGGAGTTTCCTGAGCTGGCGTTGGCTCCAGCCTGGCTCCCACCCCTGGCCAGAGCAGGGACTTCCCTTGCTTGGGTCGCTGGACTTCACTCTGAGTTGCACCGCCGGAACCCACACAGAGATGAGCCTCGGGCAAAGCCCAGGGCTGAAAATGGGGCTGGGTGTTTCCCCAGAAGGCAGAAATAAGCAACAAAACAGCCCACGTCCCAGCAGCTCACTGGAGCAGGCCTCCCAGCCAACATTCCTGACATATGTGGATTTGCAACAGGTGGTATCGCAGGAAATTTTGTTTATCATGACTAAGAATTCCTGTCCTGGGCTTGCCAGCCTAAAATCAGAAATCATTTCTGTGAGGTGTCTGTTATTCCTTGAGTGTATGCATTCTTTCAACAAGTATTTCCTGAGCAGTAATGAAGAGAGCAGTAATAGTCATCACACTTACTAAACGCTCAGATAACACACACACACACACACACACACACACACACACGCACGCACGCACACGCACTAGCTCATTTAACCCTCACGCTAGCTCATCGTTTCTCAAGTAGGGGTGACTTTGCTTCCCGGGGAGCACGTGGCAATGTCAGAGACAGTTTGAATTGTAACAACTCTGTGGGTGCTCCTGGCATCCAGTGGGGGGGACCTCAAATGCTGCTGAACACCTTTCAGGGCACAGGACAGCCACCCACAGCAAAGGACTGTTCATGGCACTGAGGTTGAGAAATCTGTACTGTGCTTTCCTGGTGTTTATATGCAAAGAACAACTCTGAGATAAGTTAAGCCACTTGCCCGGGCATCTGCAAGATAGGAAGTGGTGGAGTTGGAATGTTACTCGAAAGCCCTTGCTTCTGTTATTAAGCTTGGGAATGGAACTTGGTGTCCCCTTACCCCGCCCACTCTATATTCTGGTTCAGTAGGCTGGGGACCACGGACTCGGTTACAGATGACGCTAAGGTAAGCAGCTAGCTCACAGGTGTTCAGAGAGCCTAAAGGACACAGGTGCTGTATACTCTGGTGGAGGCTTGGGGCAGGTGCAGTGCAGGGAGACCTGGGGGGACTGTGATGCACAGTGGGGTGAACAGAGGATGACCGGCATGTTGCTGGTGCTTTTCCCTCTGCTCAGATTCTTTAGGCTCCCTCTTTTCTAGCTTCTCCTCCTCCAAGCTCATTTAGAAAGCACTCTTTCCGCAGTCTGTTTTGGATGGTCTGCCCACATGCTCCCATAGCACCCTGACCGGAATTCCATTTACTGCGCAATACTGTAATTACCAGCTGGCTTGGCCGTCCGGTCCCCTGGACCGTAAGCTGCCTGAGGATAGAACCCACATCCACGTACCTTAGCACCAAGCCCAGTGCCTGGGAGAGCTATTTGTCCACAAATTACTCTTTGCTTCTTGTCTGTTCCGGGAGTTAGCAAGCTTTTGCTATAAAGTGGCAGATAGAAAATATTTTGGGCTTTACAGACCATATATTATCACAAGTACTTAACTCTGCTGTTGTAACACAAAAATAGCCATAGAAAACTTGTAAGAGAATACGACTGGCTGCATACCAATAAAACTATATCAACAAGCCATCCAGGTGACAGACACTGCTGACATCCAGTAGGCCAGATCAGGCCAGTGGTGGTACTTTGTTGACTTCTGCCTATTAGAACAACCATTCTTTCATCAGGAAGTCTCCATTTTTAGATGTGCGGATTGTTGCCCAGCAATGCCCAAATACAGCTCCATTTCTCCGCACCCCTCCATCAAAATGTGGGCCAGAAAATAAATCCTATATAGACAATGAGAAGCAGGCGGATGCATTACTCGGGATTCCTGGGGTGGGGAGGGGGCTGTTTAAAGAGCTGGTTCATTTGCCATCTTTCCTCTTTTCTGTTTTTCCTCCTCCTTCCAAGGGCTCCAGAAGCCATCTTGGACCACCAGGCTACTCTAAAGAAAGAAGCCACCACCTAGAAGGAAGAGCAACAGACAGGAGCCCGAGTCCCTGTGACAGCAGGGAATTGTCATACTCTTCCTGCAAGACCCACCTGTAGACTTTGGAGCATGTGCGACACTGTGGATTGAACCCAGTAGCATTCTACCTCTGATCTACACCCTCAACTCTTTTTATTTATTTTAATTTTTTTATGATTGGTACATTATAGTCCTATATCTTTGCAAGGTACAAGCTGGTAGAGGCATACATGCACACATCTCTCATTCAACCCTTCCCCAATTCCTGCCCCACTCCTTCCCCCTCCCTCCTTCTCAAGTTCAGTTTAGTGATTGACTTTGATATGTTTGTGAAAGTACATCATGTGCATTAGAGTGTTTCCCTCCCCCACCATCACCTTCAGTTAAGTGACCTTCTTTGCTCATCTAAGGTTTCTCCTTCGTCTAGAGTCCCTCTTATGCCCCATTTTCTCCCTAGTTTCCACATATTAGGGAGAGCATATGATTTTTTACTTTTTGTGACTGACTAATCTTTCTTAGCATAATGTTTTCCAGTTCCATCCATTTCCCTGCAAATGACATGATTTTGTTCTTCTTTATGGCTGAGTAAAATTCCATTGTGTACATATCCCATAGTTTTGTAATCCATTCATCTGTTGATGGACATCTTGGCTGTTTCTATAGTTTGGCAATTGTGAACTGTGTGGCTATAAACATAGATACACATGCATCGGTCTCATAGTTTGGTTTCCATTCTTTTGGGTAGATACCCAGAAGTGTCAACCCTTTTTATTTTTTTGTTTTGAAACAGAGTCTCCCTAGATTGGTGAGAGTCTCCCTCTGTCAAATCTGTGGTCCTCTTGTCTCAGCCTTCCAAATACTGGGATTACAGGTGTATGTCACCTGGAGACTGTTACATGAGAGAAGACACTTCTGTCTTCTGCCAGAGAGGTCTGGAGTGATTCTAAAAGGTTTGCCTCTAAATGTCACTTGGCCTTTTACTTTTGTTGCCTTTAGAATTCTCTCCTTAGCCTCTACATTAGTCAACTTGATTATTATGTGGTGTGGTGAACCTTTTTTTGGTCTTCTCTCAAGGGAGTTCTATATGTTTCCTGTACCTGTGTGTCAACTTCTCTTTCTATGTTTGGAAAATTCTCTGGTATTACTTCTTTGAAAAGATTGTCTTCAGAGAGAGAGAGAGAGAGAGAGAGAGAGAGAGAGAGAGAGAGAGAGAGAGAAAAGAGACAGAGAGCACTCATGTGCAGTAGAACCTAATCTTAACTGTTTATCTGCACATGGAAATACCCAACAGATACTTGACTAGTAAAGGAATGTCCAGAGCACAGGGACCGAGGGCCATGGAGAAATGAATGCTGGGGTGGGTGGGGCGCCATGGAAACACACAAACACCAGGGCTTCCTTGGGCTAGTGGTTAGCACCCAGGATGACTCACACCCGCCAGTTCCTCCTGCCCCCTCTCTTCCTCCCCATGGGACCTTCCTTTTATAGTGCCCGCCATCAGCTGCTCTGTCTTCAGGGGCATCCTCCTTCCTGAGACCATCTGTCATGGAGAACTCAGTTTCCTGTGAGTGTTCCACTCCATGTCATTTGAAAAGGGTTTTTCACTTACTGGACACCAAGCAGACGCAGTCAAGAGAATCCCCCAAATAACAAAAAGAGCAACTTCTGCCAGGCATGGTGGCAAATGCCTGTAATCCCAGTACTTTGAAGGTTGAGACGGGAAGATCGCAGGTTGGAGGCCAGCCTCAGCCACTTAGCGAGACTCTTAGCAACTTAGCAAGAGCCTGTTTCCAAATGAAAAAAAGGCCTGGGAGTGTAGCTCAAACGTGGAACATCCCTCAGTTCAATCGCCAGTATAGGAAGGAAGGAAATAAAAAGAGCAGCATCTAAGGACCTCTGAGGAATGCCACAGGTCCTTAGTGTCATGGCCGCTGATTTGTGTGCCTCTCATCGTCAGCATGAGGGTGGTATAGACAGAAGGGCCCAGCTCTGGCTTCAGACAACCCTAGGTGTGAATCAGGACTCGGACTCGGAACAGCGTGACATTGGCCAAGTCAGGCAGTTTCCTCAAGCATCAGCTTCCCAAGCTACAAAATAAATCCGTCATACCATGCCTGTAGCAATGTTATGAGAGCGAAATAGTGAAGGGGTGTCTTGTATGGAATAGGGGTTCAAGGTATAGTTCTGGAAACTTCTCTCTGTCTGCTTTCCTGATGATCAGGACCAAGGCAGGCAGAGTGATGGCTGGGGGTTTGGGTGGCTCCCCTGCTGCTTCGAGAGAAAGGCAAATCTGCAGCCTTGCACCCGGCACTTCCTTCCTTTCCTCTTTTCTTAGCCAGACCCTATACAACTATACTTCCTTTCCATTCCCCACCCGGCCTTAAAACCCCTGCAGAACAATGCTTAGAGTCAGGAACCACCTCTTTCTTCACCGCTATTATTTCATAACACCAGCCTCACTGGAACCTTGTGTGAATGTCCAGTCCACGAGGGTGCTTTCTCAACGCCACGCTCCTGGCCACACGCCTTCGCTTCCCGGTGAACGAGGCCTGGACACCCTGGTCTGCGACAGAAGGCGTGGTCACAGCACCCTTCAGACCCGGAGGCCCTCTCCATTAGGTGGGTTACAAATGCAAAATAGTCCACATCCCCGGGGAGGTCTGAGAAAGCTATTCATGCCACAGACGACCCAAAAAAGCTGCTGGCTGCGAGCAGGATCCCCCCTGGCGTTCGGTTGTGAATTGGGCTCCGAGGAGCGGAGCGGCTGTTCAGGAGGCTGGACACTTAGCACCACAGTCTGTAAATGGTGTCAAGGAGAAGAGGCGGGTGAGCTCCGGGGACCCACAGGTGACGGCTCTTCGGAAGCATCCGGAAGGAGTTTGGAAGCATGCCCCTTTATTGGAGGAAATCCATAAAAGCAGTCCAACCGAAGGGAAAGACGAGCTGAAGACTGCTGGTATAGATCTGCGTGGGCAAGGAGCAAATGATCCCTCGTTTTTCTAGCACCCAGCAAAGCAAATCTTCCTGGTCATCCAGCAGGAAGTCCAGACCTAATAATAGACACCGGTGAGTGAGCAGCAGAAGCACGGCAGCAAAAGTCTGCCGGGGCAGAGTCGGCAAGTGACTCTGCGTAGTGGCCTTTCTCTTTGGTTGTTAACTAGCCAGGGAGAAAAACAGAATAAACCTGAACAGTCTTCGCTTCCGATGTGTATGGGGTTTTCTAAAGTTGACCTGCAGCGGGTATGTAGAAAGCATTCCTCCATCGGTACATTATTCCATCAAACCTGCCGGGTGGCGCTGTGTGCAAGGCGTCCACGTGGGCACTGGGCACTCAGTGGTGAAGGCACCCGAGCCTCTGACCCTGCACACCTGACGTCGCAAGACTAGAGTTTCGCAGTTTAGGTTGTAAGATGGAATCGCCTTTGTCTGGTCCTGGCTCCTTCACACCAGAATGATCTTGGATGAGTTACTTAAGCTGCCATACCTCAGTTTCCCCATCCACAAAAATGGAGTGCTAATGGCGTCCACCTCCAGAAGTCACAATGAGACTTACATGAGGGAGCAGAACTGAGAGGCAGCCAGCGAGTTTTCCTTGATAGTGGCTGTTGTTGGTCCTGCTGCAGGCCGTGGGGGCCGAGAGACTGGCCTTGAGGGTGCACGCACAAAGGAGCTGAGAACTGGAAGGGAGAAGGACCCGGCTGCGTGTTTTACAAACACTGACACAGGGGAGGCCTCTAAGCGCCAGGTGTGCGGTTGGTGGCAGGGGCTGAACGGGGACCCAGACCCCTGAGTTCAGATGTAGCCCCTTTCCTCAGGCTGCTGGGAACGCAGCTCCTCGGGATGGTGGTGCACGGCTAAAATATAAAGCAAACAGTAGCATCACCAAGCGGAACAAGGTTTTACAGAGGCAAGTGGCAACCAGGCCTAAAAGTCAAGCCTGTGATAGACGAGCATTCCAATTTCTCTGCATTTTCACCAAAATGTATGATTATCCATTTTTTTTATTACATCTACCCTAGTGGGTATTAAAGCAAGTTTTTAAAGAGAGGGAGGACATCTGACAATTGTTTCTTGGGGCCCAGAACTCTGCCTGGCTCAAAGTAGACATTCAACATATAATCGCAAGTAAACAAGACCTTTCTTCATCCCAAATGATCATTTCCAGCCGGGCATGGTGGCGCACGCTTGTAATCCCAGCATTTGGGAGGCTGAGACTGGAGGATCCGGGTTCGCGGCCAGCCTCAGCTACATAGTGAGGTACTCCACAACTTAGTGAGACCCTGTTTCAAAATAAAGAATAAAAAATAGGGCTGGGGGTGTAGCTTGGAGGTAGAATGCCCCTGTGTTCAATCCCCAGTACCGAAAAAAAAAAAATGATCCTTTCCATTTCATCTTATTTCTGTCTACATAACACATATTCCACACAGTCATAACTATATTCTCATACAATTGTTCCCACATTTTCCACCTAGCACTACATTTGTTCAGTACCCTCTGTTTCCACGCATGCTTTGTGAGTATTATTGTATTGGCTTGTCCGGTCGCTCCTCAGAGGGTGCTGTGAAACGTACTGAGTCACACCAGAGTTAGCTTCTTATCAACTTTTCAATGCCGAGACTATATTTAGCAAGTCGGGGAAGGGGAGCACTTATTTGGCAACATTTTTCTGAATCCCAGAATCCCAGATGGATAAAGAGGGCAGACAAAAAAGAAAGAAAGAAAGGAAAAGGGAAAAAAATACCTATATTAAGGGTTCTCCAGAGAAACAAAGCCAATAGGATGTGTAGATAGATAGAGACACATATATCTCTAAATATCTATGTATACATAAAGAGAGCTGTATCATCCGGAGTCAGCTCGTGAGGTTATAGAGGCTAGAGGCTAGCAAGTCCAAATCTGCAATGCGAGCTGGCTGGCTGGCTACCCAGGAGACCCTATGTTGTAGATGAAGTCCAAAGGCAGTCTTGGGGAGAATTCCCTCTTGCTGCAGGAGGCTGGCATTTTTAGTGAAGTCTTCAACTGGTTAGATGAGCCCCACCCAGATAATAGTGGGCCATTTACTTTACCCAAAGTTCACCAAGTTAAATATTAAGTATTCTCATCCCAGAATACCCTCCAAGTGGACATAAAATTAACCCTCTCCATACCCCAATAGATTCCAGGGCCCTGTTTTGGTCTCATGCATTGTGGTATAGGGATAAATTGCCTAAGAGTCTGCTCTGCTTATGAACCACACCTTCTAAGCTTCTTTGCTTAAAAACAAAGGCAAAACTAGGATGAAGGGAGTAGAGTAACCCCGAGGGTAGAATGAAGACCACTGACTTCTGCCAGGGCAAGCAGGCTCCAAGCAAGCAGAGTTTTAAGAGCCTCGCTGTCGTTCTGACATGAGGCTCCTACCTTGAAGCCCTGTGCACCCCAAAGGCGAGCACTGTGCCTGGAACCCCTACCAGCTGCTGGGCTCACCGTTAAGTGTTTGACAAAGTCTGGTTCTTACTTTATTTCCAGAAACTCAGAGTGTTTCTACCTGTGCCTGCACCTGTGGGGGGCTGCAGTGCACGGAGTGTGTATGTATGTAGGTATGTATGTATGTATGTATATGTGTACACACACACACACACACACACACACACTCTTAGTGGTGCGTTTGTAATTACACATCATAGTGAGGTTCCAAATGATGCAAACATACACACACACACACACACACACGTGCTTGGTGTGTTTCCCTCCCATCCACCCCGCCCTGCCCCCTGGACATGTTAGTGAGGTTGGCACACGTACCTTCACACATGGACAGAGCATGATTTGAATTGTTTCCTTCCTCCAGTCTCCATTTCCCCCAACCCCCTCCCTGGTCCTCTTCCACTAGTCTACTGGGGCACGGATTCCATCACATCTCTCTGCAAACGGCTCTTGTGTCCCATGTCTTGTGTCTGGTGAAATGGGATTTTAAGTTTTTTTTTTTTAATTTTGATTTTTAGCATGCCATTTAGGAATACCTAGCTGCTTCACTGTGTCCAGGGGAGAGAAGCAGTCCTCTAGAAACCTATTTTCTTTCTCTGGGAAGAGCCCCTGGAGCGGCACTCCTTAGCAGATGAATGTAAGGCGGTGGGTACCATCTGGAAAGATGGGGGAGAAACGAGAAGGTCAGGACAATGGCCTCTGCTTATCTCCCTCTTTGAAGTCTGTCCCACTCCTTCCATCCCTCCCATCTCCTGCCTGGGAGGGGGAAGGCACGCAAGAGCGGAAGGAGAGCCAGTGGAGATAAGAGAAGGAAAGTTCCAGATAAAACAGCCTCATGTCCAGTGCTCTCGCATCGTTCCTCCTGGCCTCTCCAGCAGATTTTCAGCTCAGCCCAACAGGATCCCTCACTTCTCTCCCTTTCTAGAAAGTTCTAGTCCTGCTTGACACAATTCCCATCACACATAGCCTTTTCAGTTCTCTGGGTCTCGGCTGCACAACTTAACATTTTACTATAGCAGTTCCTACTGTGATGTTTGATGACGAGGACCACTTTTACCATTTAAAATTTTATTTATCTGATACAAAACTGATGTACACTTATAAAAATAATTCAAATAAAACAGAAGTGCATCATATGGAAGGTGGAATCCCTTAGACAACAGATACTGTCTGCTGTGGTAACTGCCACTGGAGATTGCTTTTGTGAATTCTTCCAGATTGTTTTTTTTTTTTTCAGATATGACAATAATAGTAGTAACATCAGCTAGTATTATGAGCAAGGCACTTGCTAAGCACCTTACATTTCACCTGTGTTACCTAATTTAATGCTCACAATGATCCTGATGTAGGACTATTAGGCTCCTCTTGACAGAAGGGGAAACTGAGGCTCACTGAGCTGTGAGAAAATTTGCCCAACATCCAAGCCAGCAGGTGTGTGTGGGGGGCGCTCAGATCCCAGCAGCAGGGCCCCAGAACTTGCTTTCTGGATCACCCTGGCATTTATCATTAACCCTGCAGTTTGGAGTAATCATATATGCATTGCTTTACAACTTGCTTCTTACATTTAGTATTTTGTAAACTAATGTTCATTGACACATTTCATTCTTCTCTCCCTATCTCTCTCTCTCTCTCTCTCTCTCTCTCTCTCTCTCTCTCTCTCTCTCTTTCTCTCTCTCTCTCTCTCTTTTTTTTTGGCAGTAACGATATGGAACCCAGGGCTTCATATATGCTGGGTAATTTACTTACCACTGAACTACCTCCTTGGTCTTCTAATTATTTCTTTATTTTTATCTGTTTCAACCTCTCAAGTACTGGGATTATAAGTATGGATTGTACAAAAGACTTGGCTTTTTCTTCTTCTCCTTCTCCCCCTCCTCTTCTCCTCCTTCTTTGTGGTGCTGGGGATTGGACTCAAGAAAGTTCTACTTCTGAGCCACATCCCCAACCCTATTTTATTTTCTTCAGCTGGAAACAGGGTCTCACTAGGTTGCTGAGTCTCGCTATGCTCTCAAGGCTGTCTTCAAACCTGTGATCCTTCTATCTCCACTTCCTGACTATGGGATTACAAGCATGTGCCACCATGCCCCACTTGCTTTTCTTTCCTCTCCTCCTCCTGCTCCTCCTCCTCCTCCTTTTTTGCAGTATTGGGGATTGAACCCAGGGGCACCTACCTCTAAGCTACACCCCCAGCCCTATTTTTCATTGTTTATTTAGAAACAGGGTCTCACTAAGTTATGGAGGACTGCATTAAGTAGCTGAGGCTGGCCTTGAACCTTCGATCCTCCTGTCTCAGCCTCCCAAGTACTGGGATTATAAATGTGTGTCACCATGCCTGGCTTCTTCTTTTTTTAATTTATTGGTGCATTGTAATTACACCAATAAATTAAAATGATAGTGAGATTTATAGTGACACATTTACAGCTGCACATAACATTATTGGGTCTGTTCTTCATTCTTTTTTTCTTTCTTTCTTTCCTCATTCTTCATAATGCAAAGAGTTAAGGCATTGCCCTGCAAAGCTACACATTTTCAGAGACTCCACATTACAGGCACGGTGCATTTTAGATGAATGTGTGTTTTCCACATCACAACAGTAGCTACAAGCATTTGAAGAGAGTAGTGTGCATATAAATGAGCCGTATTATTTCTCAGATTTCTTTTTTTTGTTTGTTTGTTTGGTTTTTTTTTTGTTTTGTTTTTGGGTTTTTTTGTTTGTTTGTTTGTTTTTGCGGTACTGGGGATTGAACTCAGGGGCATTCTACCTCCGAGCTACACCCCCAGCCCTATTTTTTTATTCTATAGTTTGAGACCAGGTCTCACTAAGTTGCAGAGTGCCTCACTAGGTAGCTGAGGCTGGCCACGAACCTATTTCTCAGATTTCTACTGTAGAAATAAAGACCAGCCAAATGAGAAAAGCAAAGGCGATTTACTTTTTCCTTTGCTAGAGCAAGGGAGTCTTCCATGGTGGGAAAGCCTTAGCAGCAGGCAGGGAGTGGGGAAGAGGAGGCTCCGGTGTGCCCTTGCCCGAGGCTGTCCGTTGGGGCAGCTGGGACTAGAAGCTGGGGCCTCCGGTGTGATCACCAGGAAGCACGTCTGACTTTCTCCAGTTGGTCCTGTGTTGTAATTGGTGGCAAAAATTAGAGAAGCTGTCAATTACTAATCAAGTCGTGGCCTTTTGGGGATGATTGTTACTGAAGTTATTGTTCAGTGTCCTGGGTTGTCACTAGAGATGGCAATCTGGTTCCCTGCAAGTCTGAATTCAAGCAGGCTGCCTTCCCCTGGCTGGTTACTGTAGACATGGGGGTGCTTTCCTGGGCAAGTGGTTGCAGGTTGTAGGGAAAAGTCTATTTTTCTATCCGGCCTGGCTGTTGTCACGTGTCTATTCAGTGTCTCACTTGCAGGAGATCAGAGCCCATTTTTCTTTGCTAGAACTGAATACCACAGACTGGGGAGTTCATAAAGGATACAGCTTTATTTGGTTCGTGGTTCTGGAAGTCCAAGGTGGAGAAGCTGTGTCTGGTGAGGTCCTTGAACCAAGTCCATAGTCTCACTGGATTAGGCCTCTGTGGCTTCATTTAACCTTAACTACTTCCCAAAGGTACCACTTCGAATGTCAGAATCAGATTAAGTTTCTACCTTCTTAATCCCTCACCAGGGGATTACATTTCAACATGAATTTTGGCAGGACATCCAAACCATAGCATAAGGTTTGGTGGTTCAGGAGGAGTGCATGGGTCTTTGGCAGTGAATTCCATAGAAGACCCCCTTCACCGTCCATAGAAAGGTATCCATTGCTTAAAATATCAGAAGATAATGCTGGCGGGTATCTGGGGACTTGGCTGCTTTGTGTGGGGAGCAATTTTGCTTAAACTCTTGTGCGTGCCCCTAGTGCCAGATATTTGCCAGGTGGGGGACGGAGTCCTTAGCCGGCACGCACTCCTCGCCTGGATGAAATGGTGTCCCACAAGTTGATGTTAGCTGTGATGCTCCGGGGAGATGGTGTGGGGTGTCATTAATAGAGATTTGAAGGGCTGGGGGTGTAGCCTGGAGGTAAAGCACTTATATGGGTTCTCAGCACCAAAAGACAGAGAAGGAAGGAGGGAGGTGGGGAGAGAGAGAGAGAGAGAGAGAGAGAGAGAGAGAGAGAGAGAGAGAGAGGGAGAGACTTAAAAGTAGAATATAGCAGGGCAGGGTGGCACATACCTATAATCCCAGTACTTGGGAAACTGAGGCAGGAGGATTGAATATTCGAGGCTAGCCTCAGCAATTTATTTTTTGATTTTTGTTTGTTTGTTTTGTTTGTTTGTTTTTGCGGTTCTAGGGATTGAACCCAGGGACATTCTACCTCCGAGCTACACCCCTAGTCCTA
>PVLC010022522.1:0-26654 GCA_004027655.1 Graphiurus murinus
TTGTAATCCCAGCAGTCGGGAGGCTGAGACCGGAGGATCCGGGTTCGCGGCCAGCCTCAGCTACCTAGTGAGGCACTCCGCAACTTAGTGAGACTCGGTTTCAAAATAAAGAATAAAAAATAGGGCTGGGGGTGTAGCTCGGAGGTAGAATGCCCCTGAGTTCAATCCCCAGTACCGCAAAAAAAAAAAAAAAAAAAAATGAGTAGTTCAAGTTGGGCATGGTGGTGCATACTTATAATCCCAGTACTTGGGAGGCTGAGACAGGAGGATTTCAGGTTCAAAGCCAGCCTCAGCAATTTAGCAACTTAGTGAGAATATGTTTCAAAAATAAAAAAATAAATTAGGGCTGAGGATGTAGCTCAGAGGTAGGACACCCCTGAATTCAATCCCTAGTTACACACACACACACACACACACACACACACACACACACACACAGAATAGTCCTGTTAGTTCTACAATGAATATGTTCATGAAGCTACCACTACAATTATGATACAAAATAGTTTCCTTAAACCAAAAAATGTCTTCATTTTGTAGTCAAACCATCCCTATCATCCCTAACCTGCTTCCTTTTGAGGATGCTATATAGTGGGCAACTTTTTGAGACTGGCTTCTTCCACTCAGCACAAAAATGCCATTGAGAGTTTTTGATATTGTGTGTATCAATAATTCTTTCCTTTTCATGACTCAGTACTATTCCATTGTGTGGATATAAGACAGTTTATCAACTGGATGTTTCCAGTTTTTGAAGATTATAGGTAATGCCTCTCTAAGTATTTACATTTAGGTCTTTAAGCAACTTTAAGTTTTCATTTATCTAGGATAAATATGTAGGAGGGGGTTTGCTGCATCATTTGGTACGTATCTGTTTAAATATATAAGAAACTGCCGAACTTTTCCAAAGTTGTACATGGCTGTACAATTTTGCACTCCTACCAGAAATGTATGGGAGTTCTGGTTGCTGCACATCCTTGCTATCCCTTAGTTTTGTCATTATTTTTATTATTTTAGTCATCCTAAAATGAATAGTGTTATTTCATAGTGGTTTAATTTGCATTTCCCTAATAGATAACAATCTTGAGCATTTTTTTCTTTGCTTATTTAGCATCATATAACTTCTTTGGTGAAGTGTTGAGACTTTTTTCTCATTTACTTAATTGGTGCTATTTTTAAAATACATTTTTAAAAGAAATATTAGAGCTTATTTGCAAGCTAAGGAAAGATAGACAACAAAAATAGCCCGCCCCCCACCTCACCATACACAGGGAGGGTTCTCTAAAAGAGTAACCCAGGCTTTTTTGTTACTGTTGAGTTTTCAAAGTTCTTTGTATAGTCTAGATACTAGTCCTTAGTCAAATATGTAATTTATAAACGTTTTCGCCCAATCTAAGTATGTCTTATTTCTCTTAAACATAGGGATTTATAAGGACTGAGTTTGTACATTAAGTTCTTTCAAAACTAAATAGACATGGAATATGTGTATATATGCACCCAGAAATACACATGGGATATTTATGCATATATATGCATATATTCAATATATGTAGGCAACATAGAAAAAAGACATTGACTTGAATTGCAGACAAACCTGGGTTTGAATGCCGGTTCACTTACCCATTCACTTCTTTGCTGCGCACTAACCTGTTAGTTTCCAAATCTGCAAAGTATAGATGATAATAGTCCTTACCACATAAGGTTGCTAATAGAATTAAATTAATGGGATAATATATGTCAAGAGCTTAGCCCAATGCCAGAATATTTTAGGTGTTCAATAAGTGTTAATATTACATTCATATTATAACATTCTCTTTCATCTTCAAGACTTTATTAATGATATGCAGAGGCTTGAGGATTAATCAGTTCTAAACTTAGATTATTCTTCTGCCCTCATCTCAAGCCCTTTACTCTTTTTTTTTTTTTTTTTTTTTTTTTTTTTTGCGGTACTAGGGATTGAACCCAGGGGCATTCTACCTCCGAGCTACACCCCCAGCCCTATTTTTTATTCTTTATTTTGAAACCGGGTCTCACTAAGTTGCGGAGTGCCTCACTAGGTAGCTGAGGCTGGCTGCGAACCTGGATCCTCTGGTCTCAGCCTCCCGAATGCTGGGATTACAAGCGTGTGCCACCATGCCCGGCTAAGCCCTTTACTCTTGACTCCCATCATTTCATGGCTAAGATAAGATAATAAATAATTCCTACCCAGGGGACATCCCTAGTGTGGGTCAAGTGCCCCTTCTTGATGCTCCTATCACACTCTTTAATAAACTTTCATTAAGTTTAAGGTCATTAAGCTGTGAACAACTCAAGGACAGATATGTCTTTGCTATCTAATATAATGTCAGTCAGCTGGATGTGGTGATGCATACCTGTAATCCCAGCACTTGGGAAGCTGAGACAGGAGGATTGCAGGTTCTTGGCCAGCCTCAGCAGCTTAGAGAGACTCTGTTTCAACATAAAAAATAAAGAGGGCTAGGGGTATAGCTCATAGATACAATGCCCCTAAGTTCAATCTCCAGTACCAAACACACACACACACACACACACACACACACAAAGAAAAAAATATCAATCAATCAATCAAATAACCCTAGTCCGGGTTTGGTGAATGCATGCATTCATGAATGAATGAATGAATGAATCTCATGCTTTGTTTTGGAGTTCCACTTGAACATTTCCTCTAAGCATCAGTCCCTTAAGACAGCCTTAAATATCATAAATGGATGTTTCTGACTTACACCAGGATCCTGCTTGCAATCAGCCAAGCAGACAGTGTCTTTGATGAGTTGGATGCCGAATGGAGAAACTTGAATGCTTTGCATCTATTTACTTTTACCACATGCCATAAAAATTAAAAATACATTGTACCACAAGCACAGTATTTAGTGTCTCACTTTAATTACATTCAAGTGTGTTGCTAAATAGTCTTGAGAAAACCTTAATGACCAGCTGTTCTACCCTTTTCCCATATGTCAGAAATGGTTTCTGAAATCACATTCTGGGACAGTAAGGTTGTATAATTAGACAGTGTATAGTTAACACTTCTAGACTTTCCTCTTAAACTGTGGACCCTTTGCACTAACATATTGTGCGATCCTGCCAGTTTGGCGCAATACAGTTAAATGACGTGCCAAAGAGGACTGAGCTCTGCAAACTCCATCAGACTTGTTACCCTCGTTACCTCCTCCTGCCTTTTCACCGTAAGGACTGTATGCTTTTGTGTGTGATGCATACTATGCAATATTCAGCATGTACGGCTGACAAATAAACTTAGTAAAGAGGGCTATAAATTTTTAATATTCCCTTCATAATGCCAGTTATCTCATTAGAATTAGATGTGGGAGTGGCTTCTGCATCCTTTTTTAACAAAGAGCTATCATTCAAATACACAGGCACCGTTTAAGGAAACAGAACAAAACTGAAATCCCCCATGGTTGTGATAGAAGACAATTATTTCATATTGCTTCTGGTGGGGGAGATGGGGATTTTATACCAAACTGGATTTGGGAGATAAAAGAAGTCGAATTTAGATAAACAATTGATTATCTTGAAAATAAGTCCTTAGTTTCTTGCAGTTGCTTGATTCTGAGCTTAATGCTTTGTTTTGGAAATATATTGTGTTTGATTAAACTTGGCTAATTCTTTGTTTTTTGAATATAGATAGAAACTGAAATAAGAATATGGAACAAGGAAAGGGGGAATTTCTATCAACTAGAAAATATCATTTGACTCTCTCTTTCCTTGTCTAACCAAAGAAAACGTCCTTGATGTCACAAATTACAAGTCAAAAGTGTAACTCTGATTTCTGATCAGAATTGTCCATATAACTATAAGACCAACTTACAGCTGAAGCTTTCTTGAGTCCTAAAACAACAAATTCATTTTTGAAAAAGGCTAAGAGAGAGCTTCGGTGTTCTGATAAGACCGATTTACAATATTTTTCTCTTCTATGCTTGAATTTTCCAATGACTTATTTAGATGTAAGCGCTGACAGTTGTAATCATGTTTTAAATCTTGCTTTGTATCCTTGGTTATAATGTTGTTCAATTAATATTCAGAATAATGGAAGTGATGTGCCGTTCTGAAAAAGACTTGAATACAATCCAGTGCTTTGGGAAACTGACTCTCGGGAGGGTTAATCAGCATTTAAAACTTGCATTAATAAAAACCCAATCTTCCACCATGTGGCATGCATAATACTTTTCGTTTTTAAACATTTTAGTTTAATAACATGGCATCCTTTGTCCTGATTTTAAAGGGATTTAAAATTTGAGCTCCTTCAGATCAATCCTGCCCTGTTTCTTGCACAGAATCGGACACTTGCAGTTTAAAGATACAAGGATGGTCTTTTGCACGGTGTACTAAACTGCATTTCCATTATTCAATATAACTTGATGTCTAACATTTTAGTTTGTCTCTTCAATTTATATCCAAAGAGTTTTTTTTTAATCTTTCTTCAACTTTTCTAAAGTTCAATTATCCAAACCTAATATTTGAGAGAAAAAGAGCTAAGAACTTATTTAAAGAATAAAAAAATGATCCGTAGTCCTAGGACCTTATGCCATACGTGGTGCATATCAAACAATTATACCAAACAATTTTATACATAGTGCTTCTTTTTTGTTGTTTTTACATAAGCATAAATAACTACAAGTTGTTCACATGCAAACGAGGGTTCTCAATTTCAAATTAAATGACAGGATAGACAACAGACCAGAAGGAGCAGACTGAATACTTTTTGGTTTACAGAGAAATAGGAATGAAGTAGAAATGGAAAAGAAAGCACACTATGAATTCGCTATTCCATCCTGCTAGAGTAACTGGTTCCTCTATGAGCAGGAATAAAGCAAGCAAGAGGTTGCCTCTGCCCTCCCCTGTCTCCTTAGATGGAATGCTTGCTCTGGGGCCCAGGGCTGCTTCTCCTCTGTTGAGACCCAGTCTAACACTCCCGACCATCAGGAGAGAAAGGGGACTCCTTCATGGTGCTACAGATAGCCCAGAAGAATTGGATTCTTCCCCTTGTAAAGTTTTAGAAATTTATCTTTCCAGATGGGAAGGCACATAGTCATCCTCTTAGTTTTTAGGCTAAAGCAATAAACACCATGGTGCAAATTCTTAGCTCTGTGGGGCCTTATTAGGATTTTGTAGCATGTCCCCAAATGGTCTACAAATGCTACAGAAAGGACCCAAGAAGCCTTGGAACTGGGTGTGATGCTGCAAACCTGTAATCTCAATACTTGGAAGGCTGAGTCAGGAGAACCACAGGTTCAAGGACAGCTTTAGCAAGTAGAGACACTCTCACCAACCTAGCAAGACTCTGTTTTCAAAACAATAAAAATAAAAAATAAAAAGGACTGGGGTTGTAACTTAGAGGTAGAATGCCCCTAGGTTCAATCCTTAGTGACACACACACACACACACACACACACACACACACACACACACACACCACACACAGCCCTTGGGGAGCCCATCCACATTCGGGAGCCCCTTCTTCCACCTTTCTAGCTAATTCTTCCTTGAGGAGAAGCCTCTTTTAATCCCTCCAAGTCTAAGATGGAGCTTAGGGGAAATTCAAAGAGGGAGAATAAGACCCTTCAGAAGGAGCAGGACCAGCAGGAGCAGAGTTCAGAAGTGGTGGAGCTGCCTCTCAGACTGTGGCGGCACTGAATGGGGACAGAGAGGGCCAATCTTTGAACAAACAGAAGCATTTATTTAAGATGCTGCTGGACAGTGAAGTGATCGCATTGAACAAAAACGATTACTGAAAAAATTAAGGACATAAACTTTTAAAACTCATGCAACCCAAGGTAGGCTGCCAGTCTGGGGCCCATCCATCAGAGAGCATGTTGGTGGCAGGTGCATTTTTAGGCAAAAACCAAGCACATCTATGGAGGCAGATGGGAGTGACTTGGATCAAGAGTGTGCTGACCACAGCCTCCAACGCTAATAAGAAAGAATTTTGTGTTTAAAGTCTTTTTCTTGGACTGCTGGGGTTTGGGTGTGGTCTTGGTGTCTCCCAAGGGTCCCTGGTGATTAAAGGCTTCGCCCCCAGGGTGACACTTTGGGGAGGTGGGAATCTTTGAGAAGTAGGGCAAGTGGAAGACCCTTAAGTCACTAGGGTAGGAGGTCATTTGAGTTCCTGTAAGAGGGTTGTCATAAGTGGTGTAAGCCTGTCCCCTCTCATCCTTTTTGCCTCTACACCCATTGGAGATGTGATAGCTTGCTCCAACTCCTGTTCCTACCATTCAGAATGAGATCCTCACCAAAACCAGGCTTATGCAGGTGCCATTCCCTCAAACATTCCAAAGTAGTGAGCTAAACATTTTTCTCTTTATCAAATTTGCTGCCTCTGGTATTTTGTTGCAGCAATGCAAAGCTGACCAATCTACAGACTACTGAATAGATTTTTTCACTGTGCTGTACTTGCTCTGCAACATTGTATCCCCATGTATCCACACATGGCTGGGCAAGGCAGGTGACAAAGCTGGGCCCTGAATCCTGGCATTTGTAGAATTTGTTCAGCCTCCTGGAGGAAGGTTGTTCCACTCTGTGTGGGGAACAAATCAGGAACATTTTGGTAGGCTCAAGGCCACTCTCACTCTTTGCCTAGTATTATCTTTCCAAAACTTGACAAAGATCAAACCAGTGTCTTGCTTTGGAAGTTATCAACTTCCTCTAATCTATCAAAAGAAATCTCAAAGCTTTAATGTTACCAATATGGCCCTTACCATTTGACCTCTGGTGACACCATCTGCTTTTCTTCTGTCCGTGTGCACCTTGCACTAAAGTCAGATTAGCCAGGGTATCACTCCTTGAACATAAGATGCTGTTCCTGAGTCTGTGCCCTTGATGGAGTACCCTCTCCTTTGTCTCTTATTTGCAAGGAGAACTCCTATTCATCCTTCAGTGCCCAGCTCAAATGCCACCTCCTCTCTATGGTTCTTCCTGAAATCCCAAGGTGCTTCACTTCTTTCTACTTCCTGTACCTCCATTTGGGAAGAACTAATTGCTCCTATAGCTGTGCTCCCTTACTATGTGGCACTTTTGTATAGGCTACAGGTATTATTTTATTTCACAAAATTATGTTATTCAATAGTTGTAATAGTAGATTCAAAATTGTTATTTCATAAAGTTTTGTTAAAATAAACTTGCTCTTCAATAAGTACTAAGTGTATTTTAGAATATTAAAACTGAAAATAATATCAATGAGTTTATAGCCAAGAATTGGTTTGTTGCCTGGGTACAGTAGTGTATGCTTATAATTCCAGCTACTAGGGAGACTGAGGTGGGAGGATCACAAATACAAGACCAACTCGGGCACCTTAGGAGACCCTGTTTCAAAGTTAAAAAAATAGTAAAGGGGCAGAAGATGAAGCACAGTGGTAAAGTGACCCTGAGTTCCATCTCTAGTACTGAAAAAAAAAAGTTTGTTTTCCTTAAATATATCAAACATAACACACACACACACACACACAAACACACACACAGATATATACTATACCAGACCATAAAATGTAATGACACAATGCCATACTTTTTTCCTATCAGAAAAAAGTGAATATAATTAGGTTGACTTCTTAGTTTAGACTGTATCCAATACTGTCTCTAAATAGAGCAGTGCTTAAATTATAGGTCTCTGAAAAGTATTTGATGTGATTCAATGTAAGTATACATAGATTGTATTGAAACAGTGTAGAAAATACAGTTTTCTATTCTATGGCTAAGTACTGTGTGAATGGGTAAATTGATGGAGAAAAAGTTCGAAAGATAAAAGCAACCTATTTTTCCGGTATAGAAGATGGTGCATATCACACACCCTCCAAACACACAATGTTTTCTACACAAGCAGATCTCAAACCTAGTTAATAATGGTAAGAATCATCTAGAAAAGGAGTCAGAAAACTACAGTCCACAGGCCAAATGCACTGCACTGCTCGTTTTTGTAATTGTCAACTTTTATTGAAACACAGCCACGGCCCCTTGTCCTCAGGTTGCTCATGGCTGCTTTTGTGCCCCAACAGAAGTGAGTACTGCTGCAACAGAGGCTGTGTGACCCATGGAACTGAAAATAGTTACTATCTGGTTCACTGCAGAAAACATTTTTCCGTCTTTGACCTAGACGTTTCATTTTGTTTTGTTTCAAAAATAATGAAGGATTAAATAATGGTCATTGGCATTTTTTAGATGCTTCATAAGTGATTCTGATTAAAATCCACTTTGTTCCCCCAAGAATTATCTATAATTCATGCCTAACAAATTCTACGGCACAAGGAATGTTCCACAAAACCAAGTATCATATTTTACTTATCTTTGCAGCCATGGTACCTAACGTGACACCCAATGTAATTGAATGTTAATAATTCTTTTGCTTAGTGAATACCAATAAATGGGCCAGATGAAGATGCTTAGATTGCATATATACCTAGAACCTTCTCCAAATCACAATATATTGCAAGTGCTTTCTCAGGACCTGGACAGACGTCCTATTATTTTCTATTGAGATTTCTCTCTTTCTTCCAACCTCAATCTAACCTAGAAAAACACAAATGCTACTGATTGTGGGTGTGAAATTCTAAAAAAAAAAATTTCAAGAGTGTCAAATGATGTATGCCTTGGTCTGCAAAAACATGGTCATTTTCTCTTTGCTTGGGACATGCAGAAAAAAAAAATCAGCTCATCATGAGGAATGGTACAGATGGTATATTTGGCATCACCAGCCTGCGTAGATCAGAGATGCATTTATTTACATGACTTTATTTGCATTGTGACCATTTATTTGGGCGCTGGCTCACATTTAACCTTTTAAGGGGTCATGAGGGAATAAACCATTTTGCTCTTGGGATAGATGGAGTGAGCCCTCTGTAGGGGGGAGGGGTGTTTGCATTTCCTTCTACCTGCAGAATACTTCTTACAGCATCGGAAAACATTTAGTTATGTTATCTCGTGGGTCCAGGAGGAGTGTGGAGTGTGCCAAATTTAAGAGCCATTGCCAAATGCCATAGTCTGTATTATGTAGACAGAGCATGCCAGTGGAACTGGCACTAACTAGTTGGAGATTCCAGCTCTTGCCCCAGAAGCAAAGAATCCCTGTTAGTCATTTCCAATTGGGATCATGCCGTTTGCCTTGGGTTGTGAGGTGTCTTTGTTTCTGTGCAGAAACATTGGTCCATGGCTCAGTTGAAGTTGATTGACTGCTGCGACTGCCTGACCTTTTGGGGGTTGGGACAATGAGCTCTGAAAACTGTACCAGATTGTTTCAGACAAACCATGCTTTGGAGAACTTGGTTCTAGACCCAAGAGTATCGCTTTCTGGGGCTTTCATCTGTAAAATGGAGACAAGTTGCTAAATCTTTATGATCTTTAGTTTCCTCACCTTTTAATAGTGTTAGTTGTAGGGTTGCTACGACAAACATACTGTGGTTTTGGTGCATTCTCATGTGTTGGAAACAGTCCCCGAAGTCACATGTTAGTAGTCTTGAGATGTAGGGCTTTTGGGAAGTAATTAGGATTAGATGAGATTATGAGAGCTGGATCCCATGACTCTATTAGATTTTTTTTTTTTTTTTGTATTGGGGATTGAATCTCTACCTCTAAGCTATACTCCCAGCCCTTTTTATTTTGAAAGAGGGTCTTGCTAAGTTTCTGAGGGTCTTCTTACTAAACAGCTGAGGCTGTCCTTGACCCTGAGCTCCTTCTATCTCAGCCCTCCAAGTACTGGAATTACAGGCATGTACCACTGAAGCCTAGCTGTATTAGTGGATTTTTAACTAGAGGAAGAGAGAGCTGGGTGTGGTGGCTTGGTGGCATATACCTATAATCCCAGTTCTTAAGAAGACTGAGACAGAAGGATTGAAGGTTTGAAAACAGCCTCAGCAACTTAGTGAGACCATCAGCAACTCAGTGAGACCCTGTTTCAAAATAAAATAGGCCTAGGGATGTGACTTGAAGGTAGAATGCTCCTGGGTTCAATCCCTAGTACCAAAAAAAGGAGGAAGAGATACCTGAGCTAGCATTGCCATGTGCAGCTCTGTGCTGTCTTTAGGACTTTGCAGAGTTACCTACCAGCAAGAGGCCCTCAATAGATGCAGCCCTTTGACCTTGGACCTTAAGACCATAACTTGAATAAATCCTTATTTTTTTATAGATTACCCAGTCTGTAGTATTCAGTTATAGCAAGAGAAAACAAAGGCAAACTGAGACCATCAAAACAAAGCCTTTGGCTTGGTAACTGGCACAGAGTGAGTTTACAGCAACAGTTTTTGAAAATTAATTTTTACTATTATTTTCATCATTATTATTGATATTCATATCTTGCTTATGCACCTGGTGGTTGAGAAATTCAAGAGAACTGATGTTAAAGTACTCTGTGACTATGTAGAATTTGGTAGATGTGGGGAAATATTATTTCGGAGGGAAAGAAGAATAATTGCTTACAGAGTCCCTCTGATAAAGCTCATTTTGACCCAGCATGAGCCTTTGGCCAACAGTCCCAAACCTGTGTGAACCGAGAACCCACTGTTCTTTTACTAAACCCTTGAGAGACCAGTGTCTATACCAGGGTAAGAGGTAGCGTGGACGAGGACCTCTGTCAAGGAAGAGGCAGCTGCTATGCTGGTGGGACTTTCCTGAGCAGAGTCCGGCTGGGGCCCAGGTGGGGCCTCGGCAGCTCTTCAGGCTGGACCGTGGGGCAGACCCTGAAGGGAGGTGAGCAATGGCTACTAGATCTGAGCCACCTTCTGGGAGCAGACTCCAGTCAGAACAATGTCCTGGTGTGTTGGACAGTTTGTTACCTCGACTGGCTTGTTAGCCTAGTGGTTTCATTCAGTAGACATTTATTGCTTTCCACTGTACCTAGACCAGTGCAGAAGGGGATAAGCTTTGAAGAGGCTTAGTGAAGTTATCTGTCTTCTGGACGAAGTCAGGCTAACCAACACTAATTGGCTTGTTTTTACATACCTCGCCTAACTCGTTTTAGGTACATAATAGGTGTTCAATAAAAATGTAAGACTAATATAGTAACAATTGATAATACTTGTTAAACACCAGAGGCCAAGTTGTGTTATAAATACTTTATATGTATACAAAGAAGGAAGGAGTCAAGACTGCTTTTGGGAATAATGGGAAAGTATAGATATAATAAAGTCTGCTCTTTTTTTAAGCACTTTTCTTTGTGAGGAAAGAATCTTGCACTGTGCTCTCTACCAGTTTTGCATGAGGAGGCTTAAATTCAATGGGAAGTCCTATAATTCCAATATTTGGGAGGCTGAGACAAGAAGATCACAGGTTCAAGATCAGCCTTTACAAATTAGTGGGACTCTCAACAACCCAGTGAGGCCCTGTTTCAAAATAAAAAAAATAATAAAAAGGGCTGGGGGTGTAGCTCAGAGATAGAATGCCCCTGAGTTCAATCCCCAGTACTACAATAACAACAACAAAAATTCAATTGGAAGAAATCTCCAATGCTCAAAGTGACAGCCCCTGGTCACGAAAGTAGTGTCTCAGAAACTCTGGTATCACACGCCCACAGTGGGAGGCCCGTGGGTGCCCAGCAGGGCCTGGCTGGTGCCAACCAACACGCATCTGTGTCAGACAATTCAGGAAGTCAGGTTTAGCAACACTAACTGGCTTGTTTCACATGCCTCTGTCGGATTCTAGGCATATAATAGGTGTTTGATAAAAATTTAAGATTAATATAATAGCAATAGATAATATTTGTAAAACACTAGAGGCCAGGCTTCATTATAAGTATTTCCCATGTGTTGGTTAATTGTATCTTCACAGTAAGCTAATGAGATAATTAGCATTATTCTTACCCTGTTTTGGGGTGAAGAAATGGAGCCTTTGAGAACCTAAAGAATGTGTTCAAGGTCACATGACTGGAAGTGGCAGAGCTGGAAATGCAGCCCAGGTCCACTCTGCCTACACTGCAGCTCAGACCGAACACAAGACTCAGCTTTAAGAAGAAACAAGACATTGAGTTTAGGGAACTGTCCATTTTAAATTTTTTTAACTGATTGAATTTTCCTTCTTGGTCCAATATTTAGATTTTCTGTAGGTATAAATAGTAAAAAAAAATGTGCAAATCATTTACAGCATGTCGAACAGAACTTGTTATTGGTCTGAGGCCATGAGAGAAAGAAGAGAGGGGGAAGTGCTGGACAGAAGGAAGGGGAAGAGGAAGGAAGAAGGAAAGCAGAGATGACAGAGAAAGAGAAAAGGAAAGAAAGGTCTAAAACTAATTTGGTGGTATAGATAGAAGTGCTATGTTTGCTAGAGACAGCAAGGAGAAGATTAAATGTATTTTTCCATTATAGGGTCCCTTAGGCCTGGGACAAGGACAGTCAGACCCTCATCAGCCATCACGCTTAGTGGTTGGGGCTTTCTCAGCTCCCTGCAGGCTTCTGCCCTGGCGGCCAAAGGCCTAATGACAGCGGGGGCTTTGCCAGATGTCCAGGGCACTGCCTGTGTTCACACAACACTTTGCAGAAGCAATGGATGTGGAAAGTCCAACCAAGATGGAGAAACCCCCTTGAACCTGAGTCTATCAGAGGGTTGCCTGTAGGGTGACCCCACAAAGGCACTTCAGGGCTGTCACTGTGCCAGGGGGAGCTGGTTGCAGATTTGTTGCACAGAACTGAGAGGCCAAGTGGTGATCTGCAAGGGACCAGGTTCCAGCTCTTGGGCAGCACTATGCAGAGGAATAGGACAGTCTCCAACATCTGGAGGGGTTGCGAGAGAGATGAAAGGGTAAACTTCAGCCTGAGAAAGAAGCACGACCTGGAGAAGAGAGAGAAGAAGGAAGACACTCAAGGACAGAGGCTCGGCTCACGAAGCAGGTTTCAGTGGTTCCCTTGGAGAGGGAGGTGTGCATGGCGTCAGAAGGAGCACATTGCCTTGGCAGCATCAGGAGCCAAGGTCATCGAGTCATCCTAGCAAAAACCCAAGGGAGGGGCTGCCAGCTTCCATGGTGGCAGATGATACAACTTGAAAAGTTTTCATAGTAATTTCTGACACTCAAATACACATCTGCTGTGCAGTTTTTTTGTCCATTTGACTTTTTATTTTAAGAACACTGTGGACTGAACTGTGCTTCCCCACCCCCCAGTTCATATGTTGAAGCTCTAACCCCTAAGGTAGCTATATTTGGAGTAAGGAAGTAATTCAGGTTAAATGGGGCCATAAGGGTACATCCCTGGTAGGAATCTTATCCTCCCAAGAGGCACCAGGGCTTGCGTTCTCTCTCCTTCTCTTTCTCCTCCATGTGAAGACACAGTGTGAAAGGAGGTTGTCTGCAAGCCAGGAGGAGAGCCCTCCCAGAAACTGACCTGGCTAGAGCCTCGGTCTTGCACCCTTGGCTTCCATAACTGTGAAGAAATATATTTCTGCAGGTTTTTTGCTTATTTGTTTTTTATAGTACTGGAGAGTGAACCCAGGGGCATTCTACTTCCAAGCTACACTCCCAGCCCTATTTTATTTTATTTTTGAAACAGGGTCTCACTGAGTTGCGGAGGTCCTCACCAAGGCTGGCCACGAACCTGCGATCCTCCTATCTCAACCTCCCAAGTACTGGGATTACAAGGGTGCACCACCATGCCTGACTCTGCAGGCATTTTTTCAAATATACTTTTATTGGTGCATTATAGTCTCAGGTCATAATGTAAGTCATAGTGTTAGTGACATACATGCACACAGCACTTGGTGGGCTTTCCCCGGGATCTCACCCCATTCTCCCCCCTTCCCCACACAGAGTATTGAGAATGATATTGGTATTATCCCTTCTTTGATCCTCTCTCTCCCCCCTCTCCTTCCCCTGGAACACCTCCCTGTCTCCACAGTTTCTATTCCATTATCTGAAGCCCCTCTTATATCCCTAGCTTCCACATTTGAGAGAAAACATTTGACCCTTCACTTTCTGTTACTGGCTAATCTCGCTTAACATAATGTTCTCCAGGTCCGTCCATTTTCCTGAAAATGATGTAATTTTGTTCTTCTTTATTGCTGGGTAGAATTCCAGTGTGTGTATATCCCATAATTTTGTAATCCATTCATCTGTTGGTAGACACCTAGGTTGGATCCATAATTTGGCTATTGTGATTAGTGCTGCTATGGACATGGATATGCATATATTACTATAATATTCTGATTTCAGTCCCTTTGGAAAGATACCCAGGAGTGGTATAGCATGATCATATGGTGAATCCGTTCCCAATTTCCTGAAGAATCTCCATACTAATCTCCATAGGGGCAACTAATTTGTGATCCTACCAACAGTGTAGAAGAATTTCAATTTCCCCACCTCCTTGCCTGCATTTATTGTTTTTTGTCTTCTTGATGATTGCCATTCTGAATTGGGGTTAGATGGAATCTCAGTGTAGTTTTGATTTGCATCTACCTGATTGCTAATGATGTTGAACATTTTTTTTCATGTATTTATTGTCCATTTGTATCTGTTCTTTTGTGAAATGTCTATTTAGTTCAGTTGCCCATTTCTTGATTGGGTTATTTGGATTTTTAGTGTAAACTCTTTTAAGTTCTTTGTATATTCTAGATATTAGTCCTCTATCAGAGGAATAGCTAGCAAAGATCTCCCAATCTGTAGGTTTTCTTGTTAGACTCTTGATGGTTTCCTTTGATGAACAGAAACTTTTTAGTTTGCTGTCATCCCATTTATTAATTCTTGTTTTAATGTCCTGAGTTTTGGGGGCCTTGTTGAGGAAGTTTCTACCTCTGCCTATATGTTAGAATGTTGGACCTATACTCTCCTCTAGTAGCTTCAAAGTCTTTGATTTAACTTCCAGGTCTTTGATCCATCCTGAGTTGACTCCTACACAGGGTCTCCCTAAGTTGCAGAGGACCTCACTAAGTAGATGAGGCTGGCCACAAACCTGTGATTCTCCTGTCTCAGGCTCCCAAGTACTAATATTATAAGCATGTGCCCCCATGCCTGCTATGACATTGGTATTTTGATAGAGATTGTACTGACTCTGTAGATCACTTTTGGTAGAATGGCCATTTACATAATATTTATTCTGCCTATCCAAGAGCAAGGGAGATCTTTCCATTTTGCAAATCTTCAATTTATTTCATTAGTGTCTTATAATTTTAGTGTAGAGTTCTTTTACCTCTTTGATTAGGTTTATTCCTATGTATTTTATTGGTTTTGAGGTTATTGTAAATGGAATTATTTTTTGGATTTCTTTTTCAGTGGATTCATGGTTAGCATGTAGAAAAGCTTCTAATTCTTTAAGATTGATTTTATATACCACTGCTTTGCTGAATTTGTTAATCATCTCTAGAAGTCTTTTGGATGAGATTTTGGGGTCTTCTAAATATAGGACCATGTCATCTGAAAATAGAGATAATTTTAGTTCTTCTTTTCCTATTTGAATTCGTTTGATATCATTCTCTTGTCTTATTGCTCTGTCAAGAGTCTTGAGGACTATATTAAAAAGAAGTGGCAGTATTGGGCATCTTTGACTTCTTCCTGATTTTAAAGGGAATTCCCACAGTTTTTCCCCATTCAATGTAATATTGGCTTTGCATTTATTGTATATTGCCTTGATGATGTTGAGGTAAGTTCCTTCTATTCCAATTTTCTGCAGTTTTTAAATATGAATGGGTGTTGGATTTTGTCAAATACTTTTTTAGCATCTATTGAGATGATCAAGTGATTTTTGTCCTTAGTTCTATTTATGTGGTGAATAACATGTATTGATTTGCATATGTTGAACCAACCTTGCATTCCTGGGATAAAACCAACTTGGTCATGGTTTACAATGTTTTTGATGTGGTTTTGAATGCACATCACTAGTATTTTGTTTAGAATGTTTACATCTATGTTTATCATATGAATCTATGTTTATCTGATGATTGTGAACCTATGAAACTCTACAGAGCACTGACTTCCACCCTCTGTGGCCACTGGGCCTAAGCACAGCAGGGTCAGAAATTATTATGTTCTGAGCTTGTGGTCTGGCTAGCTGAGTTTTGATAGCCCAGGGACACCAGCACTGATCTGTTGGTTGTGATCACATGGAGCATTGTCAATCACTGGCAGGCATGCACGCCAGGCACAAACTCTGCTGTCGGAGAGAATGTTGAGTTCCCAACCTGTAGCTGTGATCATGTGACCCCTTGCTGGTCCCTGGCCTCCCTGGTTTCAGGGCCCAAGAGCTAGTAGAGAGAGAGTATACCTTTCTGAGCCTGGGGCTTGGGTGGCTCAGTTATTTAGTCTCAGTGACACCATTGCTTTTGGGGGTGGCTGTGATCACGTGAGCCCATGCTGGGCTCTGGCACTGGTGCTTGTAGTGCCCAAACACAGCCAGTGCAAATTAATAGCCTTCTGTGCCTGCAGCCAAGTTGCCTGAGTTATTTCACCCCACGGACACCATAGTTCTGTGGTGATTGCTGGAGGCCCTATAGGGTGTGGTGAGCTTTGGTCCCGAGGTCCCTCCCACTCAAATGTTCTTAGGAACTGTCTGCTAAATCATATTTCTGCTAAGTCTGACTGTAGCCCCAGCTCCCACCTCCACATGGATGATTTGCAAACTCACAGACTCTGCGATTCTGTTCATTGCCATGTAAGACCCTGTGTCCAGGGCAGGCTCCCAATGGGATGGTTTGATACCTCACCATCTTGACGGCTGCCAATTGGGTCCCTGCAGGTAGAGATGAGTTCAGCTGCAGCCACAGGATTTCATGGCATGGTCTGGCTGGGCCATCTGGGGAATGGAGTCTTGAGGTATTTGAGTGTGGAGAGAAGAGTGTGGTTGCTTTTGTTGATGGCTTCTGCAGTCATTGGCTCAGCAGGATTCTGCTCCTTCTTTGCTGGAGTTGGTCTCTGAGAGTCATCATCCTCGCAACTGGCAGCCCTGGTGCAGGCTTGGCACCATGGTGCTACCACTGTGCTCTGCTCACCAGAGCAGACACAGGGACTCTTTAGTTCTCTGTTCTCTGTGCTGCGCCCAATTCCACCTCATTTTGACTGTATTCTTCTATTGAGTTCTGACTGCTTTTTTTCCCTTGCCAAGAAGCAGTCTTCCCGCTGGTCAAGTGCCTAGTCTTGAAGTGCATAAGGCATGCTGTTTCCCTCTACTCCACCATCTTTAATCCTCCCCAAGCAAAAAAATATTTTTTTTTCTTTTGGTGATGGAGATGGAACCCAGAGCCTCAGTTGTTCTAGACAAGAACTTTACCACTCAGCCACCCTTCTCCCCACCCTCCCCACCTTCCTTTTTTTTTTTTTTTAATAAAAGCCAAAGTAGATGCCCAAGAAAATGGTCTGGGGTAGCAGATGGGGTGTGAAGCTGAGACTTGGGCTCAGAGACTGCAATTAGAGTAAAACTGCTTATAAAACTTTGGATTTTTGTGAGGGGCTGAAGAGTCACTCCAAATGGTCTGAATCTCAAGGTTTGCATTTAGGGGAATGACATTTATTTTGAAAAAGTCTGTAAACATTTTGGTTCTGTTTTTTTGTTTATATTTATTTATTTATTTATTTAGCACTTGGGATTGAACCTAGGTGCATCTACCTCCAAGTTATAATCCCAGCCCTTTCTACTTTTTTACTTTGAAACAGAGTCTGAATAAGTTGCTGAGACTGGCCTTGAACCTTGGTTCTTCCTGTCTCAGTCTCCCAAGAACTGGGATTACAGATGTATGCTGTTATGCCTGGCTAGTCTGTAAACATATTTGAAGATGAAAAGTACTGGGTGCAAAGTAACATTCTGAAAGCAGAGTGAGTAAAAGAGTAGAGAGGGAGTTCAAGAAAGAAAATAATGCTTATATTGGCCTATAGAATGTGGATGCTTAGACCAGCTTTGGTACTAAATATTTCCTTTACAAAATCCATGCCTCCTAAAATCAATTCCAACTGGAGTCATATAAACTAATACACTAGAGTCAGGATAATTTTCCCGTGAGGGAGGACATTTTGGTGATATTAGTAATTTAGCACTCTCTTAAGGAACTAAAAAGGAAATTAATTCAATGATTTGTTAAGAATAACCCAATAAATGGTACAGTTGCTTGAGTCTCAGATGTTAGTGGGGAATCCAGTTTGTACAGGAAACAGCAATTCTCTGGTCTGCTAAAGGAGAGGAATTATTTTATTTTATTTTATTTGTGCTTGAGATAGGGTGTGTCCCCTAGCTCCTGTCCGTTTGTCTCAGACTCATAAGGACTCTATCTCCTGCTATCTGGCCTTCTTGATTTTTTGCTTTCAGTTTCCTACTTCATCGTATTTCTTTGCTCTTTGTTTCATCTTACAAAATAAGAAGTCAATCGTTTTTAATAAAGGATCATGGGAAGATACCATTTCATCTCCCTTAGTACCAGTGCTATATTTACACTACTTGGATTACTTGCAGCGAGGAAAAAGAGGTAGTGAATGGGTGAATAGAATCAACAGGGAGGTACACAGATTAACCAAGGCAAGGCAATATGTGGTGCTGAGAGTGCAATCTGGAGTATCAGGAGTGAATCTAGTCATGGCCAACTCCAGACCAGCTGGGACCATAAGTCCAACCTGTGTCTCTTGTATTTCTTCGCTGAGGGTACTTAGAAAGATCACAATGGACTGTTCATGATGGAACATAATTTTGACCACACTGAATGAGATATTTATTAAATGTTTCCTTGAACATAAGTGTCAAGTCAAGGAGATGCAGAAGCTGACATCGACATCATTGAAGGAAAGTACAGCAAAGTAAAACGCAAAACATAAACCCACGAAAGGGAACCATTTCTTTTTGCAGCATAAATTCTCGGGGAAAGGGAGCTATGATTATTGTGTGATGAGTTTTAGATCACATTATTCTTTACAAAATTTATTCTTGTTTTAAAGATGGAGCATTTGGAGCTCAAAGATAGTGGCTCCAGAGGGGATGGTGGAGATGCAAAACAGAGTGAATTAAAAGTACAGGTTAGAAGGAAATGGGTCAATGGATCATTCTATGTTCACTCCTTCTCTCTTCCCTAAAAAATCTATGATATTCTAGACATCTATAGATATTTACTGAGGAAGTGAGTCAGGCAAGGTATGAGCCACTAGCAATATTAATGGAATCAGATGTTCTTTCTCTGTGTCCCCAAGATAAATAGATAATGAATATTGTTCCCATGGTATTTTCTGGGTTATCTGTGTGTGTTTGTGTTTCTACCTTTCTCTGTGTGTGCTCCTAAAACTTACCACAGGGCTTAACAATGACTTTTGGATAAACAAGTAAAGGGAGGGCTGTCATAAGCTTACGTGCGATTACAAGGAGACAAACAGACCTGAAATCAGGTGTGTCCATTAAAGGTGCTATAATATCTACACAAGAGTACAAAAAAGGAGAAAGGTGATCAATTTGAACTAGTGGGTGGTGGCAAGAAAAGGATTCAAGGAGTGGGTGGCTTTTGAGATCATTTTAAAGATAAATAGATGCTGGCTTGCTAGATAGTTGGGGAGGGGAGTGGGTGGTAGAGGAATTATAGGTAGGAAAAAGTGTTGAGTAAAGTATGGTTTGCAGTGACATGGGACAGCGATGTGAATGACAGAGATATGGAGCTGGATAGAAGTTCAGTTATAAAAAGGTATAGAGGAGAGAATCTGTATCCTGTGCCAAGGAGTTTATACTTTATCTCAAGGGCAATAAAGGGCTGTTTTCAGCACGAAATGATTTAAATAGAACTACTTTAAAAAACGAAGAAGAAGACCTCAGTTGATGATTATTTTCAGAAATGTTTGACAAGGTCAAGATCAGAGCAGACGAGTTTTTTAAGGAGAGGGGACTGTGGGCAGGATGTGGGAGAAGCACGAGGTCAGAGAAAAGCTTGGCTCATCAGAAAGCATTCAGAGCAAAGAGGCTCTTCCAGGAGTTCTAGAGAGGACCTAGTAGGTCAGAGCTGCAGCAGGGAGAGAGGGATGACGTAGGAGAACTTAAAGAGAAAGGACACAGGAATTGGCTGGATACACGGGTGAGAAAGAAGTGAGGTGACTCCTACTTTGGCTTTGAAGACTGGATGGACGTTATTGCCATTCATAGTAGCAGAAGGGACACAGAAAATCAGACTTGTGTGAGGTCAGAATTGGGAAGGGGAGTTTTGTATATATTGTTTAGAGGTGCTGATGGAACTCTGGGTTGAGTTGGTCCAGTAGGCAGTGTACAATTTAAGAGAGAGGTTTGGACTCAAAATGAAAGTGTTGGAGCCAGCAGCATGTGGACTGGGAGAAGTTCATGGAGGGAATGAGATCACTTGGGGGCAATCTCAATCAGTGTACCCCAGAGTCAAAACAGTACTGAAAAAGAAAAGAAAACCCTGTGGTAGAAGGATGGGGGTCCACACTTAAGAAACAGTCAGAGAACGAGAAACCCAAAAGGAACTATTGGGGTTCTGCATTCATGACTGGAAAAGAGAGAAAGGAAGTAAGAATCTGGAGAGATCTAAATCTAGTCATGAATGCGCAAATGTTAAAAGTCAATGATGAATCTCTCAAATATATTTTTTAGAATAATTCTTGCTAACTTCACAGTCATAAAAAATTATTATTATTTTTAAATGATTTTAGACCATATACCTAAGTGTCAAAGCTAAAACTAAAAACATCTAGAAAAAAGTATAAGAGAAAATTTGGGAGACTTTGAGACAGGAAAATATTTCTTAGAATATAAAAAGCTTAAAGAATAAAAGAAAAAAAGATGACAGTTGAGCTTTATCAAAATTTAGAGCGTTTGCTCTTCAAAACTTACAGTTAAGCTATGAAAAGGCAAGCCATAGAACAAAAGTATTTGCAGTACATTTATTTGACAAAAGAATGATATCCAGAATACAGGAAGAACCTTTATAAGTCAATAATAAGACAATTTAATTTTTTAAATGAGCAAAAGTTTTAAGGACTCTACAAAATAAAAAGTACAAATGACAATAATAATGCAGAAATTTGTGTACATGATGTCCCTATAACTCTGAACTACATTATGATGTGAGACTACCATGCAAAAATGAAAGTATAAAAATAAAGTAAATAAATAAATCATTAGTTATTTAGGAAATACAAATTATATCACAAAGAGATACATTGCATACCCACTAGAATGCCTGAAATTACAAAGACCTATAAAACTAAATGTTGGCAAGGATGCAGAGCAACCAGAATTTCCTTACATTGCTGATGGGACTGTAAAATGGTTCCACTGATTTGCGAAGCTGTCAGTTTCTTAGAGGTAAATATGAAGTTCATTTTATGCTAGCCAAATGTATGTCTACATAAAATATTGTGCACAATGATCATGGTAGTTTATTTAAAATAGCCCCCAACTGGGAATAATCCAAATGTTCATCAGTAGGTGAATAGATCAAGAAATTATGACAAGCTGGGTGTGTTGGCACATGCTTGTATTCCCCGTACTTGGGAGGCTGAGATGGGAGGATCACAGGTTCGTGGCCAGCCTCAGCTACTTAGTGAGGCCCACCACAACTTAGTGAGACCCTGTTACCAAATAAAGAATAAAAAATAGGGCTGGGGATGTAGCTCAGAGGTAGAATGCCTTTGGGTTCAATCCCCAATACCACACACACACACAAAGAAATTATGACATATCCTTACAATATTATTCAGCAATAAAAAAAGAATATTAAAAATAATCAAAACAAGAATTACAGATATATGCATTGATTTGGATGAATCTAAAATGTTTATGTTAAGTGAAAGACACCAAATACAAAACCTCAGGTACTATAAATTAAATTTACATAAAATTGTAGAAAATGCAAACTATACAGCTACAAAAAAATCAATCAGTAGTTGCCTATCGCCAGTAGAGGGGAAGGATATATGGTCAAGGGACACCATTGAATTTGGAGAGATTATGAACATGTTCACCATTTTAATTATAGTGGTGCTTTCACTAGAATATATATTTGTCAAAACTCATAGAATCCTACACTTTAAACAGTTGTAGCTAATAATATATAAATTATACATCAGTAAGTTAATAAAAATATTTTCTTCCTGTGTTTTCTGCTGAATGAGATCTACTCATTTAAATTGCTCATTTGCTTATTGTCTCTTCTACTTAATATTGTATTGTCATATTAGATTTAAGAACAAAACTGTAACTGCTTCTGCGGGGTGTGTGTGTGTGTGTGTGTGTGTGTGTGTGTGTGTGTGTGTGTGTGTGTGTAAGAAAGAGATTTAACCAAGGAAAAAGAGACTGAAGATTACCAAATGCTAGATTTTTGGTAAGGGGAAAGTCCCCAGGTTATGGGCGTGTGGGGCTTAGAGCTGAGTAAGGACAGGACAGTGGGAAGTTTGAGGTGGACCCATGAGAGGCTGAGGTAGCCATGTCTGGTGACCTCAAATGTTCCACAAACACAAAATGGTCTGTGAGAAGGTCCTGGCAGAGGAGGAGAGTGGGGTGTACTATAGAAATCAGCAAAGAGAAGAATGACATTTTTAACAGAAAACATGGAGGATCAAGAGATAGGCAAAATATTCCAGACAGGAGGAAGCCTGTGTACTCCTGGTGAGTTTTCAGACACCCTCTGCTGTGGTGCACAGAGGAAGCTGCTGTTGCTAACATGGGTTTTCATCTCCACCCTAGTTCCTCATTCAAACCTCAGATACTTGGCAACCACTTAGACTTTCACTGTGGAAAGCTTAGGAATTGGAGGTACTAATGTTCTGATTGTGGCTAGGTCTTTGTCTGGTTTTGGTAAGAGCCACCAAATCTGGTCTCTCTCTAGCTGATAGAGGCTCAGTAATCATGGTGTAGATCCATCTCTATCAAGCAACCTCCAGGGTCTTCCCTTGCTAATAGCATTATATTATTTTGTGTATAATGTGTCCATTAAGGGCCCTTTGCTTCATACTGGCAGAAAATGTAGTCCTGCTAAGGAGAATCCCATGCGCCTGCTAAGTGGGTTGTGAGGTTGGAACTGTTGCTGAGAAGATCTATGCCAAATAAATTTCATTATAATGACTTTGGTCTGTATCATCAGTCTTAGATAATTGAACTGCAGCAGACATGACTTTTTTCCAGAGGCAGGCTGTTAAAATGCATGACATAATAATGCCATGATTGATCTGACCTAGCCCTCACTAGAGGGTCAGGAGGTACCAATTCACAGGCTAATATAAGTACTGTAAATTTATACATCAACCCAGCATTTGGGGCAAGCCATCAATCCTAAAATATTTTGTTAAAAATAACACCCAAAGAAAAAATACTTGAATTCCTGAACCCCTATGAAGAGAACAATTAATGATTATAAATGGAGTCCATTTCTGATACTTTAATTTGAATTTCAGAATTTAAATTTAGGTTGCTAAAGTTTATTATTGCATCACTGTTGAGACTGCTGAAAGATTCCTCTTCCACATTATACTTAACTCCTAGTTTTGAAAAGTAGGTAAAAAATTTACAGTATTTCTGAGTGATACTTCTAAATATCTGGTCTCTATGTAATCACTTGTACTCTTGATTAATTTTAATTGCCACAATTACAAAAAAAAGCACCTTTATTCTGTGTATGTGTGTGTGTGTGTGTGTGTGTGTGTGTGTGTGTGTGTGTGTGTATGTGTGTGTTATTGAAATTGAGCCCAAGGGCATTCTACCTCTGAGCCACACCTCCCCCCCTCACACAAGCCCTATTTTATTTTGCACCAGGGTCTAAGTTGCTGAGACTGGCCTCTAACCTGCAATCCTCCTGTCTCAGCCTCTCAAGTGCTAGGATTACAGACACGTACCACCATGCCTGGCAACTTTCTATTTTTTGATGTCTCATTTTTTATCACTGTTGTAGCAGAACTATGAAAAATTGGCTTTGGAAGGGAATAATTAGCCAGTTAATTAGTTCAAGTCTGTTTATATCTTTGTTTTCAAGGTATTTATTAGTCTTAACTTAAATTTTCTATTTTCTTTGAAGATATTGAAGCCCACAAAAGGGTAGTAAGGCAATAAAGTAGAACCATGATATGTTAGCAGGTAGAGTGTTGAGTTTGGAGCCCATCAGGGCTGACATTAATCCAGGCTGGGCTCTACCTTTCTTATTTAAGTTAAGAAATAGATAGCAACATTCAAAATAGTAGGGGTTACTAGATGGGGAGAAATATCATAGGGGCCCTAGAAGCATAGGATCCAAGATACATATGGAGGAATTGGGCTTGGAGAACTCCATTGTAAGGGTGTTATATTTAATCCTCACAAGTCTATAAGGTAGGTAATATTGTTGACCCTATTTTTGAGATGAGAAAACTAAGGCACAGATAGAGTAAGTTACATGTGCATATTCACAGAGCTAGAAAGTGGGGGACCAAGGATCTTTATCCATGCAATGTGGGATGAAGCTCTTGTAGGTGTGTTATGAGTAGGTAGCAGGTAGTATCAAAAGTTGCTAGCATGGTGTCCTTCGTAAACAAATGCATTATAGTTGCTCAGAAAGTGTTGGGTAGTATTAATTTATTTGGATTTCATAGGAGACGTAAAGTCACTTGGTGGATATAGAATTTAAGGACTTAAGCCAATGTCAAATGATAATAGTATGAGCAGAATAATTAATGAACAAGCTCTGTGTTCTTCCCTTTCAGTGTGGTTAATTTTGCACCCTGTTCTTCAGGCCAAAGTCACAGAGGTCTGTGGTGCTTAAAGCCACACGTGTGAGATGATGAGAAAGGGGAAACTGTTCCCCCAAATCACATGATGGCAGGACCTCAGTCCTTTAATTTGTCCTCATATTCTTACTTTAGTTATTTTTCTTTTTCTTTGGTACCAGGCATTGAACCCAGGGGTGCTCTACTATAGATATACATCCCTAGTTCTTTTAAAAAAAATTTTAGGGGGATAGGATCTCTCTAAGTTGCTCATGCTGGCTTGGAACTTGTGATCCTCCTGCCTTGACCTACGGAGTAGCTGGGATTATAAGTGTGTATAATCCCACCCAGTTTGCCCTTACAATTTTTTTTTTTTTTTTTTTTTGCGGTACTGGAGATTGAACTCAGGGGCATTCTACCTCCAAGCTATACCCCCAGCCCTATATATATATATATATATATATATTTATTCTTTATTTTGAAACCGAGTCTCACTAAGTTGCAGAGTGCCTCACTAGGTTGCTGAGGCTGGCTGCGAACCCGGATCCTCCGGTCTCAGCCTCCCAAATGCTGGGATTACAAGCGTGCGCCACCACGCCCGGCTTGCCCTTACAATTTTAAAATAACCAGTTAAACTAATAACTTTGGAGTGGAAGTGGCGACATCCAAATTTGTTAATCAATACATTGAGAAAGACAACTGAATTTGACTGGCAGCTTCTAATCAATGATTGCAAAATGAAGTAAGGAATTCTAATTGGTAACTATTCTCTTGCACACCCCACATTCCCAGCTATTTAGTTAGAGCACTTTAATAGAAGGACAAATACTAAGACCTAGTCCACTAATTTGTGTTGGGGGGTAGAGAAGTAAGGAGGAGGGGAAGCAGAAGGACTCTCTTAAAGTAGGATTTAAGAGTTCCTAAGGATAGATACTCCAGGGCTATGTTTTCCAAACTGTGGTGTCTCCAAAGTGCCTTGTACAGCTGGGGTAGAGAAAGGGAAGGTGCAAACCTTACTTCATTCTTTTTACTTTTTGCAAGGTACATTTTGCTAGACTAGCTTTTGAAGAACCATACTTGGTGATATATTTGGTTAAGGAACTCAAGCAAATTCATCTCCTTTCTCTAGACACATGAAACAGGGACTTTTTAAAACCATATTCTTACTTGAATTTGGTACCTTATGGGCCATCATTACATAAAGAACACCTGTGATTTTTGAGCAAACTTTTATTTTCTGCTTTTTAACATTTCTGTCTCTTGCTTGTAACTTTGGGAAGACCATATCAGAACTTACATGGTTAATAACGGCAAACTAAAGCAAATAATCACCTTCTAGTACTTCTTTCAGCATATTCTAATTTTTTAATGGAGAAAATGCATTCTTAAATTAAATATGCATAATAAGGAATACTAATAATAAGAATAAAGTGGAATATGTGAGAATGAATCTAGTGTTGTAAGCAAAATGCATTTGATTTGCTAAGGATAAAAGCTGGCTTGAATCACTAAGAATCAGTGCAAAAAAGAAAAGCCTCATAATGTTCATAAATTGTCCATAATTGTATGGATTTTAAATATAAAAGTTGGCAGTGGCAAAAGCTAAAAGCCATTAGGAGAGATACTATTGTGCAATACACCAGGAACAGCAAGTCACAATCTTATGAAAAAAACCCTAGGTAGAGTTTTCTAAAATTTTGACAACCATCCTTGAGACTCGTCTTGATGTTTGCTGCAATGCGTGCATTGTTCAGCACAGCACGGCCTAATGCATAGATGAATCATATTTGAAAAGAGCCACTAATTAATATGAATAGTCTTCTTCCGTGAAGGTCATTTATTGCAAAGTTCTTTTTTTTTTTCTTCTTTTTTTCTCCTTTCTAGTTGAATATCGCTAAAGGAATCCTCTACAACAGCCATTAGCTTAAGAGACTAGTCTGTTTTCTCCCTGACATCAAGTCATGGATTTAAAGAGTCTTTTTCTGATACCAAGAAATCATAAAAATAATATTTAAAGGCAAGAGAGGTAGAGGTAGAGGAGAGAGAGAGAGAGAGAGAGAGAGAGAGAGAGAGAGAG